>WUAM01000071.1:530224-553965 GCA_024336885.1 Actenoides hombroni | reverse complement strand
GTGACCCTGCTCTGGCAGGGGGGTTGGACTCGATGATCTCCAGAGGTCCCTTCCAACCCCTACCATTCTATGATTCTTCCTCACTAATTGCAAGGAAGTTTCTCCAGTTTCAAGGCATTCAGGAAGCTGGAGCCTTTTTCTTTTTTTCCAGGCTGATTTTTCACATTGGGAACTAATATTTTTTGTGTGATTTTTTTCCCAAGGATCAACCTGACAGTTGTTTGTACAATGACATCCTAGATACACCTGAAGAGAAGACAATGAGCAAGGATCTTGAGTTTGCTGGTATACCATGAAACGTAGATGGAGAGATTTTGCACATACTTCACTTTCATCTAAGGTTTAAGAATACTTCTGCTTCCCAGCAGAATACTTCCCAGTGTAGTAGTGGGAGAGTGTACTGGCCAGAGGAATCAGAACAAGTGATTAACTCTTCAAACCCTTGCAAGTCTGCATCCTCTGCACCACGTTCCTGCTTATCACTTTCAAAGAGGTGGGTGTGGGAAGCATACAGCTGGGAGCGAGGAGGATTTCAGACAGAAATGTGGCTTTGACCACATTCCTGGGAACACCCAGTTGCCAGACTGATGCCTGAAGGCTCTAAGTGTGTAGGGCAGCCAACTCTCCACTGCATGAAAGCAGTGTGGCCTTCACCCAGCAGAGAAGGAGTGAAGCATGCTGTGCTGCTTCCTTGGCAGCACAGGATGCCACAGGTTGGTTGCTCCATGATCTGCTCCCTTTGAGATCAAACCCAGTGTCTCTTGTAGCCGAGAGTCCTCTGTAAGGTCATCCATTAGATCTCACCTTTTTCTGTGCCAGTCTTTGACCGTTCCATCCCAAAACTCTGACAGAGCTCACAGAATGCAGCAGATGCAAGGGAAACCTACACCATGGCCAGTGGAGATTGAAGATCACAAGGTTTTTCACTTTGAGAGCAAAAGCCAAAATATTTGGTCCTCTTAATGCTCCTGCTCTGGACTGTCTGTGCCTACACCATGCAGCATCCCCTTCCTGGGGCCTGTGAAGGAAGGAAAAGGTGCTGGAAGCACAATGTCCACGTGTAGAAATATTGTGTGTGGATGGCAGGGGAAAAATCCCAGCAGGACTTAAAGATAACAAAATATTCAGACAAAAAGTTGGGATTAAATGCCTCAGATTTGCTTCCAGTAACTCAAACCAACAAACATTGTGTGAATGAGCTAGCCTGGAAGTTCCCAGTCAGGTCTTGTGAATAGTAATGGTTCTTGGGACATGTTTTGAAAAGATTGTCTGAAAATGTGAATATGGTTTTGTGTCAGTAGAGAGTAGGGAAAAGATGTTAACCCTGTGGTAGCTCAGCATCTAACCTGAAACTGCTGAGGTCAGTTGCCAGATCTGACATGTCGTCTGTCTCAGTTTCCAAGATGAGCTTGAGTTCTCCAAAATGTCTCTGGGGTTTTTTTTGGCCTCCAAGGAGTCTGGTACCAGATATTGCAATCTCATGCAGAGCTTCTCACCATTTGCATCCCCACAGCCATGGCAGTGCTTCTCTCCCAAGCATTCCTAATCACGGCCCAGGCTTCCACGAATCACAGCGTTGGTGGAAGAAACAATGAGATTGAAAAATAATACCATAGGGTGCTCGCTTCACTGGCTTCGTTTCAGAGGAGTTGCACATCTGCAGCTGTGAGGGCTGGACAAGTGAAAAATTGACATCTGAGACTGCCTACAAACTGTCTCTACATTGTCCTGTTAGACAATGCTTCCGGGTCCCTCAGGGCCAAAGTCCTCCCTGAAACATGCTGTCTGTCCCCTTCAGGGTGTCCTGACAGTGCCATGCTGATGTGCAGGGAAACCTCAAAGGTGCCCAGCCCTGACAATGGTTTCCAGAGCAGCGCTGCATGTCATCCAGGCTACCCTGGAATACACCACGTCAGCCAACATGTAACCCACAGGGCAGCGTGGCCTTCTCCTCATCCCTTTCAATGTGTCCCACGACTCTCTGCCATCTTGCTCACTCAGGCTGTGGCAGGAACGCCTGCAAAGTGTGCCACCAGCAGCTCCTGGAAACCTCTGGTGTGTCAGAGGGGACCCAGGAGCACCAGTGCGGGGATTGCCAACCTGCTCTACCACGCTGACAGAGCCTGATTGCGTTGGGACTCGCAGCCCAGCTCCACTTGGCCAACCATGAGGTGCAACTCACTGGCTGCTGTGTGGGGCTCTTTGGCAGCCAGATGTCTTTCAAAAAAGAGTAATCGTGCTACAGGGAGGGGGCCCAGACTTAAAGCTCTCTCAGTCCCGTAGTTGCATACATCTCCTTTCAAAGGCTGGAATCCAGGGGATCCCTGTCTCCAATGAAAAGAGCTCATGATGCCTCAAGGACCTCTGGTTGCTGTTGCGAGGCCCATGCTAACATCTGGTGGCTTTGAAGAAGATCATCAGGAAGGAAGGTATCCAAACAGTGTGGCATCTCACTGTCAAAACTTAGTCCAGGAGGCAGAAAAGCAACCTCAAGAGTTCTTGCTTATGGAGGATGGGGAGCAAGAACTTCCCTCTGTTCTGGGCTTGCTGTGGTCATTTCACACCTCTGTTGGTTGACCAGCAGTGATTTACATACTCCAAGCTGACTCCTGATTGCCCATGGGACTGGGTAATCCAGGCTGATTGTGCTGCCTGTGGAGAAGCACGTTACCATCAGGTACCCAATGAGTGACAGAGGGCTGAGCTGCCCGAAGGTGGCCAGCCTGGCACCAGCAAGGGTCAAACCAGCTGCTCCAAAGGGTGGTGGTGGTGGGGGATTGCTTTTACTTTTGTTTTTAATAATTACTGAATTTAGTGTTTGGTAGGGCAGAAATCCATATGTAGGCTGGTAGGGATGTGATGAAAAGCACTTCAATGAGCATTTGTCAGAGAGTCCTTACTCTGCGTTTGTGTCCTGCAGCAGCGAAGAGGAGGATGCTGGTTTCTGTTCCCTGCACCTCTGCAGATCCATAAGCTCTCACTGTTTCTCAGGCACCTCTGTGGGTCAGGACAGAACACCTCCGTGTTTATGGTCCCTCCTTTCCTCATAATAATCTTGCAAGGACCGCAGCCCAGAGATGGCTTCAGGGTGCATTTGCTCTAAATGGGCTCCGCAGGGCTCCCTGTGGCCCCGGGGAAGCAGAAGGAACAGGTCTCATTCCTGCTCCACAAGTTTTTCTCAGTTAAGCAAGGAAACTGCCCTGTGCAGAAATACCATGAGGAAGGGCACTGAGTCTGATGAGAGCTGGCTCTGTGCAGTGGAAAAGAAGGTGCTGGCTGGAGCATTGCTCAGGAGCCATACCCGGTAGTTTTGTCCTCTCTGGAGTAGACAGTTCCTGGGTTACCATTATGGGCACTGGCTTTCAGGGGCAACTGTTTCATCCGAGGTTTCCTGGAGGCAGCCTATGGACCCTTGATGGGAAAAGGTTCCACACTGAACAAAAGCGAGGTTCTTCTGTGCTTTACAGCATGTCTGCTTTCTGGGCTCAAAGCCCTTTTGGAGTGTCCTGGTGCTCTCTCAGTCCCTCCTTCCCCAGAGGTGCCCTGCAGCTTGTCCTTGCCGTAAGTGATGTCCCACTCACAGGGGACACCCTCCAGGTGTGTGCCTGAAGGTATCAAGTGAAGCAGAAGACAGACTGGAATGGACATTATGGGTGAGCAGAGTGTAATGGTCAGGACATCCATAGGCAGCATCTACTGTGGAGACCTTGAGAGATGGAGCGAGGTGCTGTCGGGCTCAGTTTGGCTGGGCTGGGCTGTGCTCTGACACAGACAAGACCAGCAGAACTGCCAGCCATTGCTTCATCTGTGAGAAAAGGAGGTGGGAAGTCCCACACTGACTGCTTGGGGCCCACACTCTCCAGGAGGCTTTTACCCACCCCCACAATGGAGTTTTGCACAGCTTCCTGGGCTCTTGGGAAGGACCGTACCTGTACCTGCTTCAACCCTGTCATTATCTCAGATTCTTCCTGGGTTGGACACTCACAGATGCTCTTCCTCCTGTTCAGCCAGCTCCAGAGGTGATGAGCATGAGCCCTGGAAAGCTGCCTCTGCCAGACTCCTACCAGTCTTGAACTCAGACTCACCTGTTCCTCTGAGTTCAGTACCATGTAGGGTGTCTGCATCACTTTTTACCAGTTGGTCTACCCCATGGTGTCCACCACCTGAGACACCTATTACAGTATCACAACGGGATGTGCCCAGGTAGACTAAGACTGTATAAGGAACAGGCAGGTTGGATAAGGTCTGTAATTCATGTAATCCTAAGAGGAAGCTGTTGATTCTCCACCACAGTGCCTCCAGCCATGGTAGCCTGTCCATGCACACTTGTGTATGTAGGAAGTGTGAATAACATCCATGTGTTTTGGGAACCTAGCTACCAGCTGGGACAACTGGCAACTCAATTGCTGCTACACTAGCTGTGCAGCATCCTGCTTTTCTTCTCCATGATGCTTATCTCCTGCTACCATCATGGTGCATGACTGTTCCCTGATGGTCCAGTGTCCCTGGAGACCTCACGTGCTCCATCTGCTGGGGACAACAGGTCTGTCAACTGTTCATTTGGGTACCTTAATGCCTGCTAGGGTGGCATGAATACTACTGGCAGCAGTGCATGGCAGGGGACGTGAGGCAAGAGAGTGTTGAGGTTAATCTGTAACTTGTCATGATGCTCATTGTGCCAATGTCAGTGGGGTTTATTTTGGGGTGCCTTGTAATTAGGAATTTCCTTATGGAGTGAAGATGCATGCTGGGGAATTTGGGCTTATGCTGGGGATGTGTAGTCCTGCTTCTGAAGGAGTATTTTATTTCTGCAAATTGAGCTAAGTATGAGTCTTTTCCAGTCATGTGCACATGAGCAGCCCTGAGGAAATGGAAGGAAATGGCTCAGTGTTTTTGATGACCCAAGTGTGAGAACTGATATTGAGCATCTATCAGAAGCCTGGATCAGGATTCAAGTATCACAACAGGTTATGTTTTTCATAGTTGCCACCTGAATTGCAGAGCAGAGCTTTGGATTTTGTCACTAAATTTGGGGGTTTCATCCTCTTCTCTAATCTTTGGATCTCGTTCCTCTGATTTCCTGCTGATCTCTCAAGTTTTTCTTCTTAGTTTAAGACTATAGGGCTGATTGCAAGGAAGGGATCCGAGCTAGGCTCTGGCTGGGGACTCTGTCTTTGCATGAGGAACCTTATTATATGATGTCCTTAAACTTTTATATGAGAGACTCTGTCCTGCTTATGAACTCAAAACAACTGTGCAGCAGATCATGGGGTGCAACCACATGGGTCTGGTCTGTGGGGTCTGGAAAGGGACACTGGTGGTATAACTCTGCTGCATTAAGGCAGGCAGTTTGGCTCTTCCCTCTGCAGAATAGGGGTGGGGAGGGTGGTGCCAGTTCATGTGGACACCACACAAATTCCCAGTCCTCACTCTGTCAGTACAGACAACATCCACGCCACAGCAGCCCAGCTTGGCTGGGAGAGGCGGGCAGCTGAACGAACCGACAAGGTGCTTTTCACATGCAAGAGGACAGAAGCCAGCCACTGGTCAGCAACGGGGCTCATTTATTATCTCACAAGAATGAATCACATACAGCTGCAGTGATGTCAGCAGAACCAAAGCTTTGCCCAGGGCCTGAGCTCTGACCGCGGGACTCCCTTCTGCGTTGGGTGGCAGTGGGAGGGTTTGTGATGGAGAGGATGGGTTTGGGAGATCCCTGAGCTACAGGGAGTGAATTTGAGACTGTTCTTAGTGGCTCGTGTCCTCCTGATGCCATCATCCCACAAGGCTCTTTTTTTCCCCCTCCTTCTACATAAGCTGCCCTTAAAGTAGGGGAGGGCAAATGCAGCCCCCAAATGGCCATTCTGCAGGGGGACATGTACCCAAGAACCAACAGCTTCTTCCAGGAGCGAGGTTTGGGGGCAGTGAGGGACCCAGACCCCCTTTTTACTGTGCCTGTCCAGGAGCCAGGTGACTACAGACAGAAGTGCCCCAGATGTGCTGCAGCATGTGGAGGTGGAGGGACTGATGAAGGTGGAGGCAGCTTGGTGTTCCCTTGGGCACCGTGGCCAGGTGCTGCTGAGTGACCTCAAGCAAAGCACATAGATTTCTCCAGGGAGAAGTTTGGATTTGGCTGCCTTGGGGTTCAGAGACCCCTTGTTAGACACCAAGACTGAAAGAGAGACTGAGCATCCCCAGCTCCTGGCACCAGCTGGAAGTGGTGGTCCTGCCCAACCCATGAGGCTCCCAGTGGATGAAGTGGAGCTTCCCAAAACAGAAGTTGTCCAAAACTGAGGTGCACACATGGATACACTGCTTTTAACACACTTCTTCCACTCTTCCAGTTGATGGTGTAGGGCAGACACAGGCCCGTTTCCAGGGGTCTCTGGGACCTGTGGAAGACCCTGGAGGACAAGGCCTGAGGTCCCTCTGGGTGGCCATGTCATTGCAGTTGGGCATTTCCATGTTTTTCTGCCACAGAGCAATGGCTTTTGCTTGCTAAGATGTCTCAGCCTTGAGAAGGCACACTTGGCTTTGCTGCAGGTTCCTCCTGGCTTGTGATGCTGCAGGATGACAAGAAGGAGGGTCTCCCTGAGCCATCTGAGCTGGTGCTCTCTCCCAGGCAGTCCCTAGCAGGACCAACACTTGCACAGGGGGTTTATCTCCTCACATGGCCAGCCCTGAGTATCTGGAGCTCAGTCAGAGCCCTTCCAGGCACGTGGCAGCTGGCAGAGCGGTGGCTGTTGCCCAGGCAGATATGAAGGGGGGTGAGGGTAGATGGGTTGTACTGGTGCTTTACATGGAGCAGCCTGCTGTCACCGTGCTGGCCACCCGGTGCTGGGGCTGGCCCTCAGTGTGTGGTGTGGGGCTGTTCAGCATGGCTACTCAGAGGAGGTTTATAAGTGAGATGTGTAGGGTGGCGTGGGCAGGGAGGGGAAGAAGGTTATCTGGAGGCTGCTGCTGGCTGGGTCTTGGCTTTCTGAAGTGATCAGCACCTCACTGTCACTGAGGCAGGGGCAATGCTCAGAGAAGCCCCTTTTCTTCCCCCTGGTGCCCACCCTTTGCTGGCAGGGGATGAGCGTCATGGAGGGAAAGCTGTAGCTGTCAAGGATGGGGTGCACTCCCAGGGAATCGGGTGTCTCGAATATGTGGTCAATGTTGGAGAAGCTCACCAGAGCTTGGGTGGAGTCATAGGAGCTTTTCTCCATGTCATCGACCCCACAGGACTGGGAGTAGCTCCCCTTGTCCTGGCCCTTCTGCCTCAGCAGGCGGAGGTCATCTCTGAAGTGGGGGTTGAAGAGCAGGTAGAGCAAGGGGTTCAGGCAGGCGGGCAGGGGCAGGACCACAAGGAGGACGGATTTGATGACCTCTGGGGTGATGAGGAAGAGGCTGAGTGTGGAGGAGAAGGTGAGGAAGGCCACTGGGCAGTAGAGGAGGCAGTTGGTGAAGATCAGCCAGGCCACATGCTTGACCATGGCACAGTCCCAGACCGCGCTGAACTCCCCCTTCAGCAGGTTGCAGTAGAGTCGGATGTAGGTGCCTGTGATAGTCAGGAAGCAGAGCATGTTTGTCATCACTAAGGCCACAGTGAAGCCCAGGGTGGCGGGTTTCCCATCCGGGATGGGATATGGGAGGCAGAGAGGGGATGCTCCGTATTCCCCAACGGAGAAGAGAGGCAGAATGGCAGCCACAGAGGACAGCAACAGGCAGCAAAGGGCAGCGGCCTTGACCTTGCCTAAGGAGGGTGACTTCCCATAGCCCCTCACACAGGAGGCTGAAATGCTGCACTGCACGGCAGCCAACGTCAGCAGGAAGATGGTGGCCTCGGAGGCGAACACCGACAGGAATCCCGTCACCCTGCAGCCCGCGCCGGTCTCCCATCTGGCGCCGTACTTGGCAAACTGGCCGTAGGTCAGGGCGTCGACGAGAGCCAGCATGCTGCAGTAAATGCCCGTCAGCATGTTGGCTCCAGCTATGGAGCCGACGATGAACTTCACTGGAGAGAGGTAGCTGGGAGAGGCAAAAACAGCCAGGATGACCATCCCGTTGCAGAGCACCGAGACCAGAACGATGACCCAGACACCCAGGCGGATAATCCAGCTCTCAAACAAATGATCGCAAGGCTTGAAGGGACCTTGAAGAAAACAAACCGCAAAGTTATACCCAGAATATACCATTTTGCTCTAGTGGTGCTGCTTGGAGCAGTGGCCGAGGCCAGACCCGCTCCTGGCCTCACCAGCCCCTTGAATACTGAGGTCTGGAAAAGAGCATATGACATTGTCTGCCCTCTCCTGCAGCTGCCTCTTGGCTCTCCTGTCCCCACACTCCTGTCCCCACACTGGGGTGCCTTGAGCATCCTCTCAGATCTTGTCCAGGGCAGAAATGAGGTGCAGGGACAGGTCATTGTGAAATGTGAGAAATAACAAACTTATTAGAGCTTCTAAAATGTAAAAAGGTTGGGCCTGACACCCTCGCCACACCATGGTTGTGTGCGTGGCAAAGCCTCGTTGCTCTCATTCCCACCTGCCCTACACTGTTCAGTGGGGCAGAGTCCGAGCTCCAGGTAGGCCTTCATCCAAAGGAACTTGTGCCCATGTTGCCTCCCATTTCTGTGGGACTCCAGACCCACTAACGCTCCTGGTGTCAGCCTGGCATTTGGGCCACTCTGCCATTAGCTGGAGTTAGTGACGTGGAGATGTGCGAGAGATGGCAGGATGCTGCATCCTGCCCTGACATGGCCAACCTCTGCCCTTATAGTTTAGACCTTGGCTAAGTGGTGTCTTATTGTTTCAGCAAGAATGACTTCTGCCTGGAGGGGTTGGCCAAGATGAGATGAAGTGTTAGAGCAGGAGGGGGAGGCAGCAGATGGGAAGGAAGAGAGGGAAGGAGCTGGAGTGGCTGGGAAGGGACAGAGGGGCCTGGGCAAGGAGAATGTGAGAGGGTGTCAGGAGAAAGAACAGTGGAGGATGGACATGGGAAGAAGGAAGAGTGAGTAAAGGAAGGTCATGGCGGTATTAAAAGAGGACTGGTGGTGGATGCTGCTTGTCAAAGGAAAAAGAAGGGAGGGGAGAGAGACAGTTCAGTATTATAGAGCTGCATCTGGGAGGGATTTGGATGTGAGGGCTCAGGGTGGAAGCTCAGTGAAACCAGAAATAGGACAGGCCAAGTTTTAGTTCTTGTCCTGCTTTATTCTGGGCTGTCTGGGACAAAGCAGATCTAAGTCTTTCAGGGGAACAGGAACTTCTTGAGACTCAGAGTCTGACTGTGGGCAGACTGGTGGATGGAAGAGCTTGTGATACTTGGGATTCCTGGTCAGGGATACCATGACCTTGTCCTCTACTCAGAGGGGGGCAGCTACATCTGAGTGGGAGAAGGAAAGTCCTCACTTGTCCCAAGTCTGACCAAAGCCCAACTATTCAGGCTTCTGAATGGTTCTGCACATCTGTGAGACCCTGCAGGAAGGGTCATGGGATCCTAGGGATTTAGAGAAGCTTCAAGGATCCCAGCTTGTTCAAAGGGTTTCCCTGGATGCTCACCGGGGCTTGGTGTGCACTGAATAGTGGGATGCAGCTTTGATTCCTCAAGGTCCAGCTGAAGGTCATCTGCATCTAGGTCATCTGGGGAGAAAACAACGAGAAAACATTGCTCAGAGAAGAATGAGCAGGGTCATCAGGGCTAGCTGGGCCCAAGGTTTTCCCACTGACTGTCCTCAACACAGACTTTCCCAGCCAGTTCCCAGCCCAGAAGTTCAAAGTAGCTGCTGGTGTCCAGTTTGTCCTCTACAGTCACTGCTGTAGGGGGAGGTCTTGTAAACATTGTCAGGTTGCAATGTGGCCAACCCTTCTGTTTTTAGGTCACTCCCTACATTTGAAGCATAAGAACCCCAGATCCTAGAGCGGTGTGGCTGCAGAGCCCATCTCCCAGCATGCTTTATTAAAATAAAGAAATACTCTGGCCCATGTGGTTACAGAAATCAAAGCCTTCAAATGCATCTTATAAATGGAAGCGTTCTGGGCAGGCCTTGTCCAGTGTTAGTTCATCAACAAGGACTTTGGAGCTTTGTTCAAAGAGAGCCATTAGCTCCTACTTGGAGCGCAAATTCTTCTTCAGCAGCCACCACCACCAAAAGGCCCAGAAGCAAAAAGACAAGAGAAGACAACATTTATTGCTTTATTTTACATCCTATGTTTTCTTGGAACTGTGGTGCCCTGTTTTTAACCCTGGAAGTTCCCAATCCTGGATTTGCTTAAAGTCAGACTGGTTGCTGATGCCTGCAGGCTTTGGATCTGTGGGGTTTATGCAACCCAACTGCACTGTCCTCAGAGCCCAGGCTGCTGGGCCAGCATCTCCATCACACTGGCAGCTGCACCCTGAGCCAGGCGTGGACTTTCCAAGGGTCAGGCAGAGACTCCCTGGCTGAAGGAGAAGCTGCTGGAAGAGAATTGTGCAGAGACCTAAGCTGTGTTTTCAATGGCCTGTAGGTGTAGGTCATCACCAAGGAGAATGGCATCCTCTTAATCTAATCCAAGACATGGTTTTCTGCTTTGTTTCTCGTTCCTCTTCTCAAACTACTGCTGATTCACAGCGCTGAGACACAGTGAGGACAGCTGCTGTCCCACCGCACCATCCCCACCCATGGCACCAGCACGGCCTTCTGCTCCCAGTGGAGATCTTGGGAGGGTTTTCTATGGGCGGGTGGAAGGGGAAAGGACGTGGCTTTTTGCTTGCCACAGCCCAGTTGCCAAGGAGATGGATCTGATCTGTGGCTGTGGCATGAAGCCTCCCTTGGATGACATGGACTGATGCCTCTGCCCAGGTGGGCACCTGGCAGCTCAGACACTGGCCAGGAAGTGCTGAGGATGTGGCTAACCTAAGTGGGATTTAGTTGCCTAATCTGTGTAGAAATGGTGCCTCTCATGAGGTCTGCTCCCTGCCTGTGTTTGAAAATACGACTGGGATTATTTGATTGAAGAATGATGACAAATAGCGTGCTATCTTTAGTGCCTCCTGACAAGCATTGTGGCTTTCTGGGCTTCAGTGAGCTTTGGAAAAAAATGCCATTTTTAAAATCTGTCTGTATAAGAGTTGAAATATTACTGCTGCTTTGGAGTCTGGCAAGAAAACACTCACAGTGGGATGGAAAAATATTTCCTCCTTGTATTTTATAGTCTTATAAATCTCCAGTGTCTTTTCCATCCAAAGTGCGGATGCTCTGATGTGCAGTCACAATACTCACATCAATGCAGGGACTTGCACTTTCTGTGCCCCCTGCCACCCAACCCATAGTCATGTTAAAGTGGAATCTGTCCTAACTCTTTTCTGTCCAAAGGGCCAGAACGATCAAAGGCTGGGTTGAAGTGTAGGTTAAACATTTGCACGAAGTGAAGGAGTGATCTTTTGTTTTGCCTGGACTACTGAGCTAGCTGTGGATTGCAAAGCAATCCTTGGCCAGCACAGCAGGGTTCAAAGCAGAAAATGCACCTCTCTCTGCTGGAAATCAGAACTTCTCTCAGCCTGGGAACTGTAGAGAAGAGAAAATGGCTGCTGTGTTCTAGCAAGGCATTGTTTTCGACGTAGCCCTTATTTATTTCATCTTATCCTAAGGTGCCTCCACTTCCTGAGGCCTTATGGAAAACAAACACTTAGTAGTGGCCTTTTTCTGGAAAGTGGTTCCCAGCCAGCTGTACCAACACTGAAGTGGGAGAACAAGGAGAATTGCTGGAGAAGGGGTAGAACAAAAACCACTGGGCTGGAGGCTTCTTCCCCCTTTGTATCGTCTGCCTTAGGCAGGGCAGTCCCACCTGGGGTTTGCAGATAACTCCTCAGAATCAGGGCACGGGTGGCTGTAAGGGGCCTGGGCAGGTGTTTTTGGAGACTCCAGTAGCCTTCTTGAATGACAGAAGGAGGAAAAGTGTAGCTCTGAGGACCTTCCAGTGTTTGCTGGATTGTTGGCAGAAGTTGACTTGGCAGCTACTAGAGGTGCTGGGCTGGGTAAAGCAGTGTCCTGTTGTCAAGGATAAGTGTACACGTGTGTTCTCGTCTCACTCTCTATAGCTTTGTTCCATTATTGCAAACATATGCTTGTAAGTAAATACATCCGTTTCTATCCCCAAAGCAGTGGTCCTGCAGGGAGGTGCTGGAACTGTGATGGAAGTGCCCTAGGGCAGTGGTAGTACTTGCACTTTGCATATCATCCCTCTGCAGCCAGTTTCAGGACAGCGGCAGGAGTGAGCTGCTGGGGGGTTTTGGGTGGGTGTCCTGTGTGTCAAGCCCCTGAGGCATCTTTCGGGACAGGCCTGGGGCAGGGGGAATCTGCTAAATGCAGCCAATGATAATCCCAAGAGGCATATCCCAAGCACCAAAAATTTTGGAACTGGGACCTTAAGTAGCTGTTGTGACAAGGTGACAGTGATGAGCCGTGTACTAACCACACTTCTTTGGGCCTTGGGTGGACATTGCTTGGATGTGAATGGACACACCTGGGTGGTGTCCAGGGGTTCCTGGGCATCTTGGTCCCTGAGAAGATGGGAAAGAGCAGAGCTGGTCCCAGGGTTTGTGGCACCACATGCACTCTGTTGCTGGAGTCAGACAGTTCCTTGGGTGCTGGGCTCAGCTGAGGGATGGGTGCTGGATGCAGGAGCAGGACACGCTGCGGGAGGGAGGCTTGCCTGGCTGCTGGGCGGGGCTGTTTCTTGCCCCTCCGTGGCTACTTGGGGCAAGTTGCCTTTCGTCATCCAGCTGTGAGGTTCTGCAGACTTGTTTGTAAAGGGCTTCTTCATCCCTGGCTGGAAGCACTACGCAAGGCTGAGGGGACATGGCTATCTGGAAGCTTGCCCCATCCCTCTCAAGTTCTCCTGCAGCATCCAAGCACCCTGACAAGCCTGGCTCTCAACTGCAGGGATAGAGCCCCGAGTTATTTTCAGTTAATGAGACCACTTTATCTCTTGCATGGAAGGAATGTTTGGGAGTTGTTTTTTTCCTCTTTAATGAGGAAGTGTTACGAGATTAATATAACAGAGCTAAATACCACTGGTGGCCATTAGAAAGGAAGCACTAGGAACAGAAATAAACCAACAATTAATTAATTAAAATAGCAGTATCACAAACCCCTCATCATCAGGAGCAGACCATGCATTGCTGAATGGTGAGGAGAGTCATCTGCAAAAGCTGCACGTAGCAAGGAAGAATGTTCTTGTGCATTTCATGTTTGCACCTCTGTGGTTTGATATTTCAAGACAAACCCGGTGCTTTAACATCTGAAAAACGAGCCTTTATGAGCTGCTAATGGTCTCATCTGGCACATCGCAGAATCAGTCATCATTCCCCTCTGGTCCTAACATCTCATGAACACACATGTACTTCATGAGGCTGAGACTTACTGGAGGCCTGGGAGCCTGAGATTGGTACTGGTCTGCTGACAGGGTCAGCAAAGAGCATCCTTTGAGACATCAAATGCTTTGGTGCCCAGCAAGAGTAGGTCTGTGAGCAGTACCACCAGCCCTGGCCACAAACCGCATGCTGCAATTTGCTGAGCAAACATCCTGACCATCTGCATCAGGACCGGGAATGATGGAAAAACTGACCCTCAGCAGAAATTCCTGCAGCAAAGGCTCCTCTGCACTGTCTGCCCAGTGTAACCTCCAAGTCTATCACACGGTGCTGGTAGGAATCACACTTGCTAGCCTCTGCTTGGACTTTTACATTGATAAAGCTTATTCTTAGTCTCTGATGGATCATAGGGCAGATGGCAGGAGTAGGGATGCAGCTCTCATGACTCATTCGCTGGCTGAGTCATAAAGTGGTTGGGTCATCCTGCCTCCTATCACTGCTGTAACACAGAGAATCAAACTCCTCTGGGTCAGTATCTGTCTTCAGATCTAGTCCTGCCTGCTTAGGATGCAGGAAGAGATTCTGCAAAGCCTGTGGTTATGGCTGGGTGCACGGTGCTCCTAGGAGCAGGTGAGTCCAGTGCTGCCCAGGGACCCAGCCCTCTCCCCATGTCCTGCAGGCACGTGGCGTGATGTGGTTTTGCCTACAGGATGTTTCAGACCTCGGGAGCACACGTGGCCTCTCTATTTACACAAACATATAAACAAATGCAGCATCCAAGCTGTGTCCTGAAATGCTATTTCCACTCTCCAGCAGTTGCAGAGGAAGCAAAGGGGCTGATGATTTTCTTCACGTTGTGCTGAGATTCCCTTGCGCAGGGGTGACAGCAGCTTTCTGCCTGGAGCTGCTCTTCTGCCGTGAGTCTGTGGGTGCAGGACCTGTGCTTTGCACACTCCGCTGCTGGCCTCGTGCCGCAGACTTCACGGAGTTTTGTGCAGAGATGCATTTTGGAGCACAGAGTAAATTGACTCTTGAACAGAAAGCGCTGCTCGTCTTTGACTGTGGAGCCACTTGTGCCCTGCATAATCTAGCCCTGTGCTGAGCTCACGGTGTGCCATGGACGTGTCCTTTTGTTCATACCTGACCCTGACCTTTGCATCAGGGCATGTCCACAGAAGTAGCAGAGGCAGAGGTCCCTTTCCTGCAGCTGCACATTCCAGTTCTTTGAGTTAGTTCTTCTGTTCAGACTAATCCTAGGGTCCATCCTTCGTGTATCATAGCAACAAAGACAGAAGTCCTACCAAGGGTTCTATACTGCCCAGGAGTCTAATGACCAAGCCTGGAAGCTGTACTGTGTGACCTCAGCCACCTTGCAGTGTCTCGGGTAGCATCCCTCTATAGTTAGCAAAGCCAGATCAGTAGATGTGTCCGTGCTGTTGGGGACTGCCAGATCTTTCTGTTAGATTGTGAAGGTCTGGATGCACCACATCAGCTCTTTCGCCAATGCAGTGACACCAACTGAAGCCCATTCACAGCAGCTGGCCACCAGAGCTGGAGAAGGATCAGCCTCCCTTCCCTGAGGGAGGTGTAACTCCATGGCTGGCCATGGGACCACTCCTGTAAATGCAGGATCACATCCCAGCCCACAGCATGGCCCTCCCCATGGACTGATCACCATTCAGCCCACTTTACTCACAGTGATTATCAGCATGACCTGGGAACAATTCCACAGGCCTCTTGTGGGGATCCTCCTCCTCAGGGCTCATGTATTCGGCCTCCCATTGGTTGGACATCTTGAAGAGGCTGCTGCAGCTTCCGTAGGCACAGCACTGGTAGGCATAAGGCACCTCAAGGACTCTGCAAAGTGGGAAAGCAGAACTTTCAGGTGCGTCACCTCCATGACCTGACTCTCCATTGCTTTGCACTATCTGCTTAATTCCCACATGTGGCAAAAGCCAATCTATCAGGTGATGGTTACATTGGAGCAGGACTTTGCTCTGGTTAAGGACTCCATGTAGGACAGAGTGTGGACCCAAGTCACCCCAGGGTGTCTCTGCACTGCCCCACTTTTGGTGCTTAAGGCACTGGCTGTCAATAGGATGGTGTCAAACACTGGGTTTGGAAACTGGACTAAAGTTCCTGGGTAATTCCTTAAATACCTTTCCGCAGTTCTCCCTAGACAAAGCTAGCTGCTCTTTCCCATGCCCTCTAGCAATATGCCATGAACACGTGGAGTCTTCATTTTTTACCCCAAGGCCATTTTTTGCTGGGCATCCTTTCTTTTGTTCGCGGTGAGAAGCCTCCTGAGAGCTTGAGCAAGTGCAAGGTCCCCCTTGCTTGATGCTGAAGGCCAGAGAGGCACCTCCAAACTCCAGTTCCCTGAGCGTGGCTCATCCTGGCCACTTCAGGCAGGGAAATCTTAGGTGTCTCCAGTGTAGCAAGTTATTTTAATATATTTGATTTCTACTTGAAAACAGGATTGGTAGTTGTTAATTATAGCATGTATTACAAGGTTAATTAAACAGAAGCAGAACATCATCTGGATGAACTACCAGGCTGTCAGTCAGCAGCTGAGTTTTCTTCAAAGACAGCAAACTCCTGCTTCTTTGCTGGAAGTCAGGAAGGCTGCTGATGAAGGCAAAGGAACCTCAGGTTTTCCAGACAATTAAGGTCCTCTGACAAGATTGGTAAATACGGTGAAACTTTATATTCTAAAAATATGCTTTTGTTTTAAGTTCCCAAACATTTCTGGCTGAGGCCCGGGAGGCTGTGGAGACTCTGTATACAAGTTTGCTTCCTGTTATAAGCTCCAGATTAAATCCTATTATTGAAAGGTGGTAGGGAGGTACAGATCCTCCCAGGGTGGCTAAGAACTGCTCTCAGATGATTCCTCCAGACATATGCCCCAAGAATAAGGCTACTTAATGGCAGTACCCCCAAATTTAGGAAATGTTAATGGTCCTTTGCCTGACATGGTTCGATGAGCCACTCCTGCAGGCTCAGCCTCTCTGGTACAAATTCAAACCAGCTCCACAGATGTCAATGGAATTATTTTAGAGAAGGAATGCCCAAGAAGTGCTGAACTTGTCCCACTCTTCACAAGAGACTGCCATCTTGGGTGTGAAAAGCCCTCCAGAAGTTTCTGGGATCCCTTGCTGTCTGGAAACCAGTTATGCAGCAGATCCCAGGTATGATGAGTCAAAAAAGTCAGAAGAGAAAGCCCTGTAGGCACCACTGCTGAGGCAGACTGAAGTGAGAGCTCCACACTTCTCATCAGACTTCAGCTATTGGGCCCAATGTTAGTGCAGTGGCCGGTGACCCCAGCAGTGGGTGTCTAAACTAGAGAAGCTCTGGCCTTGGGAACCCGTACTGCATGAGTGGGAGGTCAGCTCCTCCATTCTTCACTCCAAGGGAACTACCTGGGAGACCCAGTGAAAAGGTGGCTTTGCCTTGGGAGAATTTGAGTCATCTGGACCATCTCAGTTTGAGGGCAGGTGCCACGCTGAAGACCCACCACTAAGAGAGGGTCAGGAGAGCCAGAGCCTGCAGTGCAGCACCGTGTGCCAAGCCTTTCGCAGCCTTGTCTTCCTCAGTTTGACCCCTTCAGGCTCCTCATTAATCCATAGCAGACAAGACACGGCCACACAGACAGAGTTTACTGAAGGAAAGCTGGATGTCATTAGCTAGGACTGGCTTCTGGGAATGTTTTCCACTGAGAGGAGCCCCAAGCTGGGCCCGCTCCATGCTTTCCACTTGTGTGTGTGTTTGGGGTGGGGAGTGTATCACCCCTCTCCTGTGGAAGCCTTTAAAAAATGAGGCACATTAGCAGCAGATGAAGCTTCCTCAACCTATTGGCCTGCAAGGACAGAGGGAAGTGTGAGATAAACAAGGAAAGCAGGAGGCTGATTGCTATAAGCAAATACAGGCTGTGCTGAGCGGCAGAAGTGAAAGAGCCAATACCACCAGTACCTAATTTTGGGAAAACTCTCCTTGGTGAAGGGCTCAGAGAGAGCCGGGTTGCCTTGGAGCTTCAGATGGGTCAGTCCATCCAAACCATCCAGAGGCAGCGTGACCAGCCGGTTATCAGTCAAGTCCCTGATGAAGGGAAAGCAGAGAGGGAGACTATGGTCAGGGTTTTGCTGCTAGTGGGATCTCAGTCGAGCAGAGGCTTGGACAGCCATGAAGCCTGTCTTGGTTGCTCCCTCAAATGTGATGCTGCAATGGGGCTGTTGCCACATAGGGACCAGGATCCCATGGAGATAAACGGGTTGATTCTGCAATCCCTGGGGAAAGTGAGGGGTGGGGGTTAATGCCCACACTGAAAGCTCTAGGTGGTATCTACCTCCCTGTGCACATATCTGCCGCACACATCTCTTCCCCCACCACTTCCCCCATAATAGGTCAGGTGTGACTGCAGCTCCCAGCCCATAAAATACTCGAGCCTTAGT
This sequence comes from Actenoides hombroni, assembly GCA_024336885.1. Lineage (NCBI taxonomy): Eukaryota > Metazoa > Chordata > Aves > Coraciiformes > Alcedinidae > Actenoides > Actenoides hombroni. The sequence continues at coordinate 536,188 of WUAM01000071.1, read as the reverse complement.
GAGGGGACTGAGGACTGGAGACCCCGCCAGAGCCAGCAGAGATGGTCTGCAGAGACTCTCACTGAAACAGTTTGTCATGATGATCTTTCATGCAGACATCTAGGGTAGGTATGAAAGCATCAGAAAGCGGAGGTTTAAGTGTTCAGGGTGAAAGCAGATTGAAGGTGGCCCCTTCTACACTTTCGTCATCCCTTTAACATTGATAGGAAACCTTGGGATTTAGTCTGCCCACGTCAGTGCTGAGCCATGCACCTCAGCGCTGCAGCTTTCTGAGGCATAAATGCCAAGTACCCTGGTAGCTCGGGGAGTGAGACTGAGATGCTCAGATACCTGCTGTCCATGCCCCACTGTGAAAGAAGTATCACTGCAACTTACAGCTTGGTGAGCGAGTGCAGGGTCACAAAGGCTTCAGGGTGAATAAACTGGATGTAATTCCAGCTCAGGTCTCTGCAAGGCAAGGACATGCCAGTAAGAGAGGTGCAGAGCAGGGCAGTGAAGCTGCTGATGCCAGCTTAGTCAAGGGGTTCGATGTGAGCAAATATGGGATCTGTAGCCCCTTGGTCGGCAGCAAGTTCTGTCTCATTGCAGCTCCCTGAGACAAACATCTTTGGGTCTGTATATGGGTGGTTTCTAACAGAGGGCACAAGAGTTTGCTTTGCAGGAGCTCCTCCACTGAGATCAATGGGAAAGGTTCCTTTTTGGGTTCATTTGTGTAAAGTTGGGGATTTTATGCTAACATGCTAAGCCTCAGAGCTGTAGACAGGTTGTGCCTTAGTGCCAGAGCATCCCAGATGTGGTCACAGTGCTGGGTGCCCAGGCAACAGCAGATAGGGTCAGGGGCTGTGTAGAAGGTGAAACAAGGCCCTCTTAGAGTGTGTCTCTCATGTTCAGTTGGCTTGGATTCACTGAGGCTTCTCAATAAGTTCTGCATCCATCTGAGCTAGAGGGGTCAACTCTCTCTGTCATCAGCAGAGAGGAACCAACATATCAGGAAGCATTTCTCCTCCTGACTACATGAGCAACCTCCCACATAGACCTTCATCTCACCAGCTCTGAAGGGAGCCAGGGGTGCCTACCCAGATGTGCGTGTCACACTGCAGACAGCTGAAGTTGGGTGAGGTGAATCCTTCCCACGGGGACCCAGAACATACCCAAAGGCAAATGCTCGAGCTTGTGTCCTCAGCTGTATGTCTGTGTGACCAGCGTGGCAGCAGCGTGCTCATGTCTGTGTGCTTGTCTGTGGTGGTACATGTAGCACGTGAGTGTTACTGCGCAGCGATAAACATGGTGCACATGACACTCATGGGGTCTCTAGGAATGCTGGCCTATTAAATGACACTCAAAGTGCTGCATCATGAGAAAAAAAGCTTTTGTGCAATTCAGTTTCACTTCCTAACAGAACAGTAAATAAAAAACATCAGCACTTACGGGACTCTTCCCATGTCACAGGGAGAATCATGCTCTGTGGAGCCTTACTAGCTTCTTGAAGGTGCCAAGCACTTAGGTGGGCTGTCTACAGCAAGGTCACAATGATATATGGATACTTGTAAGCACTTAATTCATCTAACACACGGTTCTGAGTTGTGGGGAGACAGTCCCAAATCGAATGGGATGTTCTCCACAGATGTTCCAGGAGTGTACAGCCCAGGACTGGCTGGTATAGGGAAGGGGCTGCTAGAGCTCCAATAAGTCCCAGCCCTGGGTCCATGTCTGCATGGGTGTTCAGGAAGCAGGTGTCCATAACGTGTGCTATGCGACACACACGTTGCAGTGTGTGGTTAGGGCATGTGCTGTGGAGGGTCCACATGGGTGGGCAGTAAGACTGGCAGGTAATGAGCTTATTTAGAGGAGGTATGTCTCCATGCGGAGGGGAAGCCAGAGGGAAGGTTTGTGCCCTGTTCTTCTGTAAGGGGAAGCAGAAGAGGGACTGGACAGCAAAGCCTCCCAGCAGAGGCAGAGGGAGTGGGGTTGGGAAACTCCCCATCAGCCTGTCTGGGTGCTTCTTGCCCCAGCAAAAAGCCAGTCACTCCCCTGCCAGGCAACACTTACATGGAGCGCAGGGCCATCAGCTGCACAAAGGTGTCTGCTCTGATTTTATGGATCCTGTTGTGCTGGAGACCACTGGAAAAACAGAAACTGGTTTAAGAAAACAGCTGAAGGCAGCATTCATACTTGGCAGGGATCTTTGTCCTGTGGCAGCAGACGCAGGCTGTCATGGTGGAAGTTGTCATTTTAGCTTGGGACACCTACTCTTGTTTCAAGGGTTGAGCAGGATGAGCAGCAACACAGCTCAAAGCCATTCACTCCTATGGGCAGCCCCAGGGCTCAGACAGCCTCTCCTTGTGATGTAAACTGCCACTGAAGTGCAATGGTTAAAGGTGCCCCATCACCTCCAAAGCCATGCTGGTTTCCCACTCTGCTCCACCCTTAACCTGCAAACTGCTTTGTCCGGAGCAAAAGAGGAGAGTCTGGAACCAGTGGGTCAGCAAACAGCTCTGTGTGGCCCTTCAGGAAGGACTACATGGTGCTGCCCTTTGCCTTGGTGATGATGAAGGGGGTTTGAGGGCTGAAGGCACCTCAGCTTTCCATGAAGAAAAGCCCAATGTCTTGCTGAACCCACCACCCACATCCTGCACATATATTCTCATAAAGTGTCTCAGCCCTTGCACAGCTCCTTTCCAGCTGCCTCCTGAACCCCCTGGTGTAGAGGAGGGAGCAGAGTAAAAGCTCACACAGTGTTTGCTGACTGACCTATACAATCCCCACATCCCCAAGAGACCTCCAGAACTGATCCAAGCATCCACTTTGTGGGAAGCATTCACAGATTTTTAGTTTTCTTTTCCCTAGTGTGGAGCAATGGTGATTATTTTTCTAAAATTCCAGCAAAATGCCCATCATGAGTCCCCAGACCTGCAGAAGTGGTCTCCCTGTGTGGCCTCCTGCAAGGTGAAACAGCCACTGCCTAGTGCTCTACCTACAACAACTCCTCTGGGTATTTGTTGGGTAGTTAACCAGCTTTCAGGCTCAGAAATGATCTTGACAGCTCTCACACAAGGATTTGCACAGGATGTCTGTAATATGTCCGCTGGTATTTGGCCACAGGTTCATGTCTCAGAGGCAGGGGCTTGAGGGTCTCATATCTGCTGTACTGCAGGTTACTCACTGCCCTCTGTAGCCAAGAATCCATTCCTTGTACGTCTAGTTAACATTTCAAGTGAGGGCCATGGGAAGCTCTGTGCACAAATTTGGGAGTCTCGGGGGAGCACGGAGTGGGGAAGGTGGAGCCTGGGGAGAAGGGGTGTTGGAGAAGGTAGTGGAAGATAAGTGAAGGATGTTTAGCTGCGAGGGACCACCTGTGTGCTGCAGGTGGAGACCTGCACCTTGGCAGTTACAGCAGAGCAACTGGCACACAGAACTTGTTTACATGCCAGGCTGTACCACCAGACTTGTTTCCAACATATTTCCCAGCAGGAATGCTGATGCCTGGTGGGAGTGGGGCTTCCAGGATGATAACTTTGGGCTCGAGGGATGAAATACTCATTTTGTAAGAAAATGTTCATTTAAGACACAAACTGTATGACTTAAGTAATCTGAAAAAAAGGTATTTCCTGTGTTTTTATATTAATGACAAGTATGAACTCGGTGTACTATGAAATATGTGGGGATGTTGCTCCCATACATCTATTCTTCCAGGTTTCATAATTCTATAAAAAAACATGGAATGTATTATTTTATTTTATTTTCTGAAAAAAGCCAAGAACTTCTCTTAGATTTGAAATGTAGGACCAGATCTCCAGACACTTTGAACTGAGCATGAATAACTCTGTCTCGGAGTAACAGAGGTGCCTTCCAGGGCCCAGAGGAGACCAAATTCAAGAGCTACACTCGAGGAAAGCATCAATCTTCTCTACAGGGGGCCTAGCCATGAGCAGTGTGGATAAAAGCTGCTTTGTGCCCATGACATGGGACCCCTTCTTGAAGCAGAAGACATTAATGGTAGAGGTAAATTCCATTCTTGATTAGCTCATACTGGGACTTGAGTTAGTGAAGTGCTGTCACGTCATGTTTCTGTTTGCTGGGGCTGGGACCTCTAAGACCTGAATGAATTAAGCTCCTCTGCACATAGGATGTATTTTTATTCTGTATTTGCACAGGGGCAAAGCGTGGAGCTTCTTCAGTCCAGATGGTGAGTTATAATGCTCAACTTTCCCAAGTGCATGGTGAAGGTTGAGTTTTATTTTTGGGATCTGCCTCTATCCCCAAATCCCCATTCCCCAGAGCATGGTGCAGGCGAGGGCATCTCTTTACTCACAGCTCCTCCAGTCGCTGACACCGATGGAAACTGGGCAGATCTTCAATCTGGTTGTGTGACAGGTCTCTGCAGGGGAAGGACCAGCACAGAAATTTTAGGAGATGAAAAGTGAGTGCCCTATAACCCCCCCTTGGAAAGCAGATATTGCTGGAGAGGGGGATGCCCTGACTTCCATTTTGCATAGCTGTGGAGAGCAGGAACCCCAGGTACTGGAGAGCTCTGCTCTGCACACACCTGAAGGTTGCACTGAGCATCTTTGTGCAAGGCCAGGATCGCTCAGTGGTTTACCCACTCATCCAGCCCAGCTCCCCCCAGCACAAGCTGTGGGCTGCTTCTACAGCTGGGGTGGACTTTTCCTCCCAAGCCCCAAGTCAGCAGTGAAATGCATTCATGCCAACTTCTGCTGGCACAGCCTTGCTTTTCTGTGGGCAAAGGAGAGACGTGTTCGTGCCAGAGCTCCCATCCTGCTGTTGTGAATGGGGGAGTTCGTGAAAGCTGCAGATGTGCTTGCAGAGCCTGGGGAGGTTTTGGTCAAAGGAACAGCCAGCCAGCTGCCTTGCCCTCTTCCTGGCACAGCAAACACAACTGCCCAGTCCCTGCTCTCCAGTCAGCCTTTCCTGGCTCCTCCTCATGGTTAGGGAAGAGGCTGTAGCACAGGCAGGGATTTGGTACAGGACATTACAGGCTGTGAAAATTCCTGGTCCCCATTCTTTCAAGTGCTGCCACTGGAAAGCAATTCCCAGCAAAATCCTGTTCCTGCTGCTTCATAGCCCTGTGGTGTGTCAGTATCCAAGGTAGAGTGACTTGGTAGTCAGAGGAAAAAAAACCTATCCTGGCATAGCTTGCTGTGAATTTATCAAAACTGAAATGGGCTGGGTAAGAAGTAACACTTAAAACCAGCTTTTCCCCCAGCAGCAGATGCAGGATTTGTGGCTGCTCAAGGGAAATTTGCCCCAGGGTAAAATTTTGTATGTGGTCTCTGGCAACTTTCCAAGCTCAGTTTCCATCTTTCTGCCAATAAATTGTTGTTAAAACATTTCAATTATTTATTTTTTCTGCCAGCCCCCTCTCCACCAGTTTTCCATGGTGGGGAGGAGGAGGGAGGAAAAAGCAAGCCAATGTTTTGTGCTTGGCTCTGGAGACTATCACCCAGTACGGAGAAAGAGCTATAGCATCAGTCACTTTTCCCCAGTGCCTGTGTCAATCCACTGAGCTCGACAGGGTAGTGCCTTAGCTGGACAGTGACAGAGGGAGAAGGCAGCCCCAGGAGTCATTTCAGGTTCCTCCAGAGCGAGGGTAACCAGATGTAGCTCAGTATGTACCAGCAGAGCAGCCTCAGTCACTGATGCTCTGTTGTGGACACAACAGGATGAAGGTGCTGGTGACATCAAGGGACTTCAGCTCCCCTCAGGGAAGCTTCAGCTATTTCTGCTTGAGAGGAAAGACAAATGTGCTCTGAGACACAGAAGCTCTGAACAAAAGCAGCAGGACAATGTCAGGTTGATGTGGAGCTCGAGCTGGGCAAGGCTGTGCTGCCCAGTGCCCACGCACAGACTGCTGTCTCAGCCTGACTGTGAGCCCCCCGCCCCCCCCGCCCCCCCCCCCCTCGCGCGCCCACGACAAGGCACACGAAAACAGCAAAACGCAGGGGG
>WUAM01000071.1:511162-530124 GCA_024336885.1 Actenoides hombroni | reverse complement strand
CTCCTGCTGGACACCCTGGTGCTGAGCCAGGCCAGGATGCCCTTGGCCTTCTTGGCCACCTGGGCACACGCTGCCTCATATTTAGTTGACTATCAATCAATACTCCCAGGTCCTTTTCCAACTTGCAGCTCTCCAGCCACACATCCCCAAGCCTGTAGCTTGCCGTGGGGTTGTTGTGCCCCAAGGGCAGGACCCGACACTTGATCTTGTTGAACTCCATGCAGTCAACCTTGGCCCACTGATCCAACCTTCCTAGGTCCCTCTGTAGAGCTTCCCTACCCTCCAGCAGATCGACACGCTCACCTAGCTTGGTGTCCTCTGCACGTTTACTGAGGGCACACTCAGTCCCCTCATCCAGAGCATTAATAAAGATATTGAAGAGAGCAGGCCCCAGCACTGAACCCTGAGGAACACCACTTGTGACCAGACACCACCCAGATTGAGCTCCGTTCACTGCCACTCCTCCAGCCCTGCCAGCCAGCCAGTTTTTTATCCAGTGCAGAGTGTACCTCTCCAAGCCTTGTGCCATAAGTTCCCGACGGAGAACGCTGTGGGAGAGCGTCAAAAGGCTTTACTACAGTCCAGGTTTGTCAGTGTAGAACCTGATGAAATATCTCAAAGGGAAGGAATCACCGCTAATTGACCAGGTCGGGCGTTTGTAGCTTATCTCCCTGCTTCATTTTTCAGGTGTGTGGAAGCCCTGATATTCCCCTTCACCTTCTGAAATCTGTAGCGACCTACAAAGGCATCGAGCCCACGGCTTCCCTGATACAGTGGTTCTGGGAAGTGATGGAGTCCTTCTCCAACACGGAGCGGTCGCTCTTCCTGCGTTTCGTGTGGGGCAGGACGAGGCTGCCCAGGACTATTGCCGACTTCCGAGGGAGGGACTTTGTCATTCAGGTATGATGGGATGGCCTGGGGTTTAGGGTAAAAAAAAAAAAAAAAAATGGGTTGGGGGGGTTATGGTAAAAAGCTGGTAGTGGAGAAGGAGTCGTGTGACGTAACGAGAGAACAGGCCGAGGCCGTGCAGTTGTTCGTGCAGCCTTACTTTGGAGATCCAACAGCGCAGCAGAGGCTGCAACGTTTATCAGTACAAATCCTGAATCGTATCTTGGTGTTTCCTGAAGTAATAGCAGCTTCTTTAGATTGTTCCCAGCTCCATCTTCACAAAGAAGCTCATCTGTGTCTGGTTTTATTTATTTACTTAGCGTTGGGAAGATGGACTTGGTCTTTCTGTTATTCTTTCAAGAAACTTCAGCATCACGATTCCAAGTCCAACATGATCTTCAAAGATCATACTTGAAATAATTTTTTTTATGTGGCTCTTCAGGATAGGGTTTAGTGGCCATGAGAACCACAGAACGGTAGGGCTTGGAAGGGATGGCAAAAGATCATTGAGTCCAACCCCTCTGCCAGAGCAGGGTCACCTAGATGATAACGTTGGGTAGCTGGTTGGACTTGATAATCTTAGAGGTGTTTTCCAAACTCTGTGACTCAATTTGTGACACCTGCCTGGTGTTTAGTTGCTGGTTGGGTGGGCCTAATACTGGAGAGAGGCCAAGGGAGGCTGCGAGGATGCTGAAGGGACTGGAACATCTCTCTGGGGAGGAAAGGCTGAGAGCCCTGGGGCTGTTGAGCCTGGAGAAGAGAAGCCTGAGAGGGGAGCTGAGGAATGGTTCCAAATCTGTGCAGGGTGGGTGTCAAGGAGAAGGGGCCAGGCTCTTTCCAGTGGTGCCCTGGGATAGGATGAAGGGCAATGGGCACAAACTGGAACCCAGGAAGTTCCACCTCAAGATGAGGAGGAGTTTCTTTGCTGCAAGGGTGACAGAGCCTGGACCAGGCTGCCTAGAGAGGTGGTGGAGTCTCCTTCTCTGGAGACTTTCAAGATCAGCCTGGACATTTTCCTCTGTGGGCTGCCCTGGGTGACCCTGCTCTGGCAGGGGGGTTGGACTCGATGATTTCCAGAGGTCCCTTCCCACCTCTAACATTCTGTGATTCTATAATTCTATGAAAACAGGGTGCACCTTTGGAGGATCAAAACTAGAAAGAGCCTATTTTGAAATACTTTGTGTGCTAGTTTAGAACTCCATACACTCCGTACACTCTACAGCAGATGTCTCCATAGACCAACGTGAAAATATACATAGAACCCATCTTACCTACATTCCTCAGCAAACCTGAAGGGTCAGATGGTAGAACTGAGATCAATAGTTAAACCTGGCACACTTGTTTTTATTCTTTTTTGGTTTTTTTACATACACTTGTTATTATTTCCTGTGCAGTATACGCTTCCAAAAACAAAAATAAATACTTCATTGTTCTCAATAAGTCTACAAAATAGTATAGATTAGATTAATTTAAAAATGCCATAAGAAGCAGAGGTTTTTTTCTCCTTCCTCCTCTGGGAGAAGCAGAGGTGTCAGAAGACTCAAATGCATAGAAGGAACTCTTCTATATGTGAAGAAAAAACAATTTTAAGAGAACGAATGTCTAGTTACTGAAGGAAAGGATGATAATATGGGGGAGAACGAAGAAAAAATGACAGATTTCAGTCAGAAGGTGTAATTAAAAGATGTTCTAAAAAGAGCTAGAAGTAATGTACAACAATTTCAAGGGGCAGAGGAGTATTGTGAACTCAGAACATGTTCATATGTATGGTAAGCATAAAGAAATCATTAGAAATTAAAGAGAAATAAGACACATCTTCCTTTACCAGGACCATATTTATAGTTTATGAATGAGTTTCAAAAGAAAGAAGACTTAAAATAAATGTCTGAAAAAAATGATATTCAGCAGCTTAATAAGTTTTCTGAACACCGCATTTTGAGACAGTAAAACTTCTCCAAAAACAAGGGCTGGTACTTCTCATGCATTGACCTCCTAGAAGTTTAATGCTAACACAGAGACAAACAGCTTCCTCAGGGCAGAATTTACCCTCTGTCTTTACAGTAGTGTAGGTTTGGAGAAGATGACTGTTTACAGTAAATGCACTTCATTTGGAACTGTCTGGAGAAGAGGATGCTGAGGGGAGACCTCATCACTCTCTACAACTCCCTGAAAGGAGGTTGGAGTGGCATGGGAGTTGGTCTCTTCTCCCAAGTAACTAGTGATGGGATGAGAGGAAATGGGCTTAAGTTGTGCTTGGGGAGGTTTAGGTTGGACATGAGGCATTAATTTCTGTGCTGAGAGAGTGGTGAGGCCTTGGAACAGGCTGCCCGGGGAGGGGGTGAAGTCACCATCCCTGGAGGGGATCAAAAAAAGTGTAGCTGTGGCACTTCAGGACATGATTTAGTGGTCGTGATAATGTTAGGTAGATGGTTGGACTTGATCTTGGAAGTCTTTTCCAACCTCAGCAATTCTGTGATGATACAAAACCACATTGAAAATACAGCTCTAAAACTTGTCTGGATGTCCCCAGTGTCTGAAATTGAACCTGTATTGCCAGTGATAATGAATAAAACACAGAAAACCAATGAAGATGGATAAAAGACGGGGAGAAGCCACGCTGAAAATGAAAATCCATGTGAGATCACTCGTGCAGCAACACCAATTGATTACCCTAACAGTGATAATTGCTAAAGGAATAAAGAGTGCAATGTTGTTGAGAAAGCAGGCCTTCAGGCACTGAAGTGATGACTATTGAATAGAAGGTAAGCCACTGTTCCATATTCTAACAATATTAACATCCCTTTTTTTCAGGAGATCCACGAAGGAACTAAACAACAGTCAGGGTTTGGGGTTTTTTTCTATGATAGTTATTTCCAGCTTCTGTATTGAAAGTTTAAAATTGACTCTTCTGTCATTCCTACAGATGTTATGGAGAAAAGAGCTAATGTCATGACGCAATGGGTGTCCTTTCCACATTTTTAAACTGAAAAAAGTTAGCTTATAAGCATCTAATTATACCTGTGAATTTGCAGAAATAATTTTCCTGCCAACAACAGAAAATTTTCCTTGATCTTTTCACAGAAACAATAGGCTGATGAGTGGTTTAAAAGCTTTTTCTTAGAAACAACAGAAAAAAAAAAAAAGCATACTTTCCTTGGCTTTGCTTTTCATATTCAAACCTTTATTCCTTTTACACATGACTTTCTCCAAAGCAGCTTTCGAGGATGCAAATGCAAAACCACTTTTTGCATCCATTAAAATCCTGGTTATTTTTGCAATTGCTAAAGGGCTGCATAGTTGGGCTTCTCTGAAAATCAAAGCTGTATTTAAAAATATTCGGATAATTTTGGTGCTGTCCTGCAGGCCTATGTATATTTATAGTAGAAACTATTCCAAGTCCCCTCCACTCTTAATATTATATCTCTCTGCTCATTTAAGAAGTACAGAGGCATTTTTAACTTCATAAATAAATCATCATTGCAGAACAACATAATCTAAGTGTCTAAGGCATCTGTCATGTTGTACATGCCCATCATTGATATTTTTTTAGGAGGTGTTGCATTTTCATTCGGTTTGCTACCTCAAGGCTTTGGAACAATGTTTAAATAGATGTTTTGAATAGATGTTTAAAGTTCCCTGTCCTTTGACTTCTTTGTGTTAACTCAGACTCAAATTCCTCTTTAAATAATACAAAGAATTTCTAAATGTCAGTTATTAAAAAGTGTGCTCTGTTTAACCTTTTAAAAGTACACTAAATTCATAGTTTGAAGTGCCTTAGAGAAGGGAATAACCAAAGCTTTTTTTTTTTCTTTTACCTTATCTTAAAATATAATAAAATTATAAACAGATTTTCTGCAACTTTTGTGACCCAGACTTATTTTCACTCTCACAGCCAAACTATAATCCTGTTAAAATGTTAAAATCTTAACAGGCTCTAATAGAAAAACACAGAAGATCACTTAAATATCAATATAACTTGCCAAAACCACTTATTATTTAAAACAATTTCCTCGCACACATCCTATTCATGTCATTATCAACACTGATGGTCCAATAAGGATTTATACGCACATTTTACAAGTATATTAAAGCCCAAGAATGAAGCCTTCCTTGTGTTCCATTCACAATGTAGGGGGAAAAACAAAACCAAAGTACAAAAGCAGCTTACTTCCAGTATGATCAGCACGTAGACACCTACTAAGATGATGGACGCGATTGTTACTTGTGCCTCTATATTTGCATGAAGGTATTGATGCTTCATGGAGAGAGGAACACTTCCAGGCTCCTGTAGGAAAGCTTGAATGTTTATGAAGATGGTGCCTCTGGTGAAAGAAAGAGAAGTTCTGCTTAATTTCTGTGATAAAATACCATTAGTTTTATTTTTGCATTAATTTAATATTGATCATTTCTCAGTCTCTTAGCCAACCTGTTTGGTATCTGAAAGGTTCTAGTCGTGATGATTTGCTGATTTCTTCTTGAACTTAAGGGTAGAGACCAGTTGTATGCCACCTGCAAGAGAGACACATTTGACAACATTAACAAAAGTCAGTAAAAGTGCTATGTCTCTGATCCAGGGTTTTATTCTTCTTCGTTCTCTCTCCTGTCCATTTAGGATATTTTTTCTTGTGGACAAGGCATAACACACACCAGCCTAAATTAATTCAATCTGTTCAGGTATTTTACAGGCACTCAGATTGGAGCAAACTTATCTTCATTCCCTCTATCAGAGAAGTGAGGGACACCTCCAGGAGGTGCTCCAGAATAAGGAGCCAAATCACACTTTGCATTGATTGTAACTACATTTTGGGCAGCTAGGCTGAGAGACAACAATATATTTCATTCCCAAAGATTGCCTAGAAAGAAAACTTTTGTACATGAGGTGCAGATGATGAAAGATCCAGGAGTCATGCCCCTAGACATTATGAAGAGGATAGAGTAGAATTTCAGTAAGCAAAATTCCTTCTAGGAAGAAAAAAAAAATAAAGAAGGAAAAAATATTCAAAAACTAAACACTTTCTGAAACTTTGTCCATTACTACACACTGATATTAATGCAAGATTAGCCAAATATACTCTTTAAGTGTAGATACAGATATTCTCTCCTTTTAAGAACCATAGAACAGCTTGAGTTGGAAGGGACCTTAAAGATCACCTCATTCCAACCCACCTGCGTTGAGCAAGGATACCTCTCACTATACCAGGTTGCTCAGAGATGCATCCAGCCTGGTCTTAAACGGTTCCAGGGGTGAACCATCCACAATTTCTCTGGGCAACCTGTTCCAGTGTCTCACCACCCTCAGAGTAAAGAACTTCTTCCTAATGGTCAATCTAAACCTCTCCTGCTCCAGTTCCAAACTGTTGACTCTCATCCTATTACCACATGCCCTTATAAGCAGTCCCTCCCCAGCTACTCCCCAGTAGGTCCCCTTCAGATACTGGAAGGCCACTATAAGGTCTCCCCAGAGCCATCTCTTCTCCAGGCTGAACAACCCCAACTGCCTCAGCTTGTCCTTGTAGGAGAGGTGCTCCAGCCCTCTGATCATTTTTGTGGCCTCCTCTGGATCCACTCCAACAGATCCCTGTTCTTCTTGTGTTGGGGACTCCAGAGCTGGACACAGTACTGCAGGTGAGGTCTCACCAGAGCAGAGCAGAGGGGAAGAATCACCTCCTTTGACCTGCTGGCCACGCATCTTGTGATGCAGCCCAGGAAGTGGTTGGGGCTTTTTGGGGCTGCCAGGGAACACTGCTGTCTCATGTCCAGCTTCTTGTCCACCAACACCCCCAAGTCCTTCTCTGCAGGGCTGCTCTCAATCCACTCATCACCCAGCCTGTATTTGTGCTTGGGACTGTCCTGCCCCAGGTGCAGGATCTTGCACTTGGCATTGTTGAAAGAAGAGGAACTTTAAAAAGCCTTCAACTTTGGTTAATTTTATCCTATCCTGACCCTCTATGTTGCAAAGTGCAGAAGAAAAACATCTTAATCAGCCATCTTGGAACATCCAACACTGAGAAATGTCTGAGGAGCAAGTAGGCAGGGAAAGCTAATTTAGCCACCTACTACTTCGGTCATTTCAGGATCACTGCTGGCATGCCAGCAGAGGTGGGCTGCTGCAGCCAGATGTGTGCTGGCTGCCCAGCTGCAAGTGTGAAGGCTGCTTGAGGATCACTGCCAGCAGCACAGGTCAAAGCAGCCACCTCATCACAGGGTGGGTGGTTTAAGAGAGTAATTGGCTTTAGGGTGTTGATCACCATGCTGAGGTAGCGGCAGTAGACTGTGAGATTGTGTGCCAGTAGGAATACTGAAGTGGTTGTTCAACTGTGCTGTTGCTGGTAGGGGCAGGCCATCCTGTCACGGACAGAGGATGAGAGGCAGTTGTTTGTACGTCAATGCTATTTATTAAATGATGAATCTTATTTTTATTTTTCAAGTGACATCCACTGACAGGCTGTAAAAGATCCCCTTTCCTGAGTTCTCTGGGAGAGAGCGGTGGGAACTTGTTATAAACAACATCAACAATCAGAAGGCCTTAAGAGAAATAAAGTCAATAAATGTGACACGTGTTTGAGAAAATAATTTGCAACAAAATGTGAAAATGTACTTCAGTGAGTGCAAAAAGGCACTTCACACTTGCTTCTTCCGTCTAAGACAACTACTGAAACACTGCCACTTTGAAACGCAACAACTTCCATGCTAAGTGTCAGTCAAGGTGGATAAGTTCTACAAAATTTTAATAAAAGAAGCTGAAAGAAGTCTTATCAAGAAAAGAAAGTGTAACTTTTACCAAAATCAGTTTTCTAATGCTGATGTTGACACATTTCATAGCAGGGAAAAGCACCACCACTTAATCCACAGAATGGGAATGGAAATTTAAGTGATAAAACACATCTCAGAAAAATAAGTGAAAGCAAATTTAAAGACCATCACCTGCTGCTGACGTCTCCTCCTTGATCCAGCATCTTCATTCTGGCTGATTTGTACTACAATGTATTCCTCTGATGGCTGATCAACTACATCTGCTACAAACGGGCCTCCTAAATCTAACTTCAACAGAGGAGAATCACGAAAATCAGTCAGATTCATAGCTGGTCATAAAGTTGTTAAGGTGTAAATTCCCAGTAAAAATGAGCATAGGCTCTACAAATTTCAGGAAAAAAAAATAAAAAATAGATTAGTCAACTTATATTGAAAAACACATTCTTCAGCTAAAATGCTTAAAAAACTATGAAAAGAACAAAATAGATGTCTACTTTCTCACCAAGTAGAGTTTTAGCCACGTTTCCAAGGAAACAGAAGTTCTGGATTCAGAACAAATACATCTGTCCTTTCCCAGTGACTTTTGACCTCACCAGTGCTTTCAGCTGACACTGTAGATGTACCAGACTCCACAATAGCATCTAGAAATACACAGATGCAGAGAAGCAAGGCTCTTCAAGTGCTTGCACTAGATGACAGCCTGCATGATGAGCTCAGCAGTTTAAGCATCACAGAATTTGTACTGGGGAAAGCACTGTGGAAGCTCCAACCATGGGGAAAACTAAACCAGAATCAACATTCTATTCATGACAGAGGACTTGCTTTTTGGTCAAAATTTTACTCACAATCTTACAAACATCTGAAAGATGTCTTTTCAAGCTCCTCTCGGTTGGAGTACTCACAGACTCCTTTTCCTCCATCTCCCTCATCTATTTTTTCTTCCCTCTCTCGGGTATCTAGCATGAGGTGTGGTCAAACTATACTCTTAATTTAATATAATTGAGAAATCAGCCAATCATGAAACACAAATCCATTGGAAGTCTGGCTTTGTTAGTCCCAATACATCTAGGACTATTTAAACATGGTTGAGAAAGAAGCATCCTTGTGGGTTTGGGGAAGAGGGAAAGCCTGAGCTTTTAAACCCTTCACAGTCTGTTTGTTTTTATAACAGAGAGAGATTGTAATTGGTTTTTTCCTATCTGTGACCAGATAGAAAGCTAGGGCATCACACACACAAAAAAATCCTAAGAAGGGAAGAGATTTAATTTTTATCATATGTCTTCTGTTGAAATCCCGTGATTTATTCACATGCTTGAGTATCTTAACGGTTTTAATATCTAGCATTTAATTGTTCACAGAATGTTAGGGATTGGAAGGCACCTCTGAAGATCATCAAGTCCAACCCCCCTGCCAGAGCAGGACAAAACTAGAGCAGATCACTCAGAAATGCATCCAGACAGGTCTGGAATGTCTCCAGAGAAGGAGACTCCCCAACCTCTCTGGGGAGTCTATTCCAATGCTCTACAACTCTTAAAGAGTTGAGGTGGAACTTCCTGTACTCAAGCTTGGATGCATTGCCCCTTGTCCTGTCACAATGCCCAAGTGAAGGGAGGTTGTCCCTGCCTTCTTGGTGCCCAGCCCTTATGGATTTATAGACATTCATTAGATCCCCCCTCAGTCTTCTCCTCTCCAGACTAAAAAGCCCCAGGTCTCTCAGCCCTTCCTCATCAGGCAACTGTTCCAGCCCCTTCATCATCTTCGTAGCCTCTGTTGGACTCTCTCCAGTAGATCTCTGTCCCTCTTGAACTGGGGAGCCCAGAACTGGATGCAATACTCCAGGTGAGGTCTCACTAGTGCAGAGTAGAGAGGCAGGAGAACCTCCCTTGACCTGATGGACACACTCTTCTTAATGCACCCCAGAGAACAACCCTTAGCTCTGTGGGGACAGGAGGCCAATGCATTTCAAAGGCAAGAGAGATGTAAACATGTGCAAAGGGCCTATGTACCCTTTCTCCAAACTCTAAAAGCAACGCAATTAATGTCAGTAAAATTAACTGGGAAAGAGAAACAAGGAACAAGGTGGAGTGTCCCAACAAAACTCTACTACAAGGATGGGGCAGGCATGAAGAACAGGCTCTGCTGGTTACAGTCTGATAGCTCGCAAACTTAGACAGAACATTTGAGACGCTACAGCCTGGGCCAGTCAGAAGGTTACACTTTGGTGGCAAGATATCCCAATATCTAAAGATGAGAGATCTTCCCTACAGGGACAGCTGAAGCCAAAATGCTGTGATCTGCTAAGTTATAAATTGTGTTCTTTTAATTTTATGTTTTTCTCTTGTTTCCAATTTCTGTGAACAAGAATTCACTCCTGTTGCTTTCCGGGAGCAAACTTATTTTGTTTTTCAGCGTGCTTGTATAAAGACTGATGTGAGGCAAGACTCCTGCTTGCCCTAAGGCTGCAAACTTGTATAAATCTGGCTCATTATTCATTTCCTGAGATGTCTTTGACTGAAGACAAGGTTGGGGATCTCAGGAATGAGGGGTGTGATTTCTGAGAAGGTGCAGGAGTCTTTCTGCGATGCTGATTTCACCATGTACCAAGTTAAAGAAAAAAAGTACATCCCCTCCCTCAGCATCATTCGGTACCTTGCCAAGCAGGTGGAGCCAAAGCAACTCTGAGCAAAACCCTGACCTGACACTGCTACACGCCGTGAGAGTCCGTGGCCATGTGGCCTTGCAGGTCTCAATCAGGTCAGGCCTGTCCCCTCCTGGAGTGTGAACAGGGTCCTTCTCCCAGATGGTGGCACTTGCTGGAGCTCCAATCGCAGCAAGCCAATGGGGCAGGACGTTGCATGAAATGTGATTCACCTCTGGCTATTGTGCTGTGTATACATAGGAGCTCTGAAATGCTGCTGCTGTTCTTACCCACTGCCCTTTTCACCCTCTCTACCCTCCTTGCATGGGGCAGCCAGTTCCCACTGGTGCAGAGCAAGGAGGCACACGTGGGTTCGATTCACTGCTTACAGCCCTGAGCCCAGAGCATCATGTCAGAAGGAAATAAGCAACATCAAGAAGATGCAGAGGTCAAGGTAGTGCCTAAGAAGTGTTTTCTGCATGGAAACGATAATGGGAACAAGAACCACAGGATGGTCTTCCATAAATGGACCTGTCTCTGAGCTAGACAGAAGAAAGACTGGTTTCTGATGGCACTATTCTAAAGACCAGGCAGGAAAGAGAAGCATGTGGTACTCACAGGACTCGGAGGCTGGGCAGCTGCTGGCACATCCCTCTGGGGAGTAAACGGATGCCTGCCCGGGTCAAGGTCCTAGAGGAGTGGAGGAGACAGAAGAAATGGTGTTACTGAGGAGCCAGCTCACAGACTGTAACCTGCAAGCCCAGGTTCTGCTCCCAGATGGTGACAGGAGAGACAATATCACTGGGACAGTGAAATACCTGGAAAGAAACAAAACCTGACTTGGAAATGGTCACTGCTGCTGGACCCAGTAAAGGTGAATGTGCCTGAATTCCCTGTTGTCCTTGTCCATGTCAAGGGCGGGTGGCAGTGACCTCCATGGCATGCTTTGTAATCCCAGCTGCCCCTTGTGCAGACTGGTGACCCACCTGGAGCCATGACTGCCTCAGAAACCCAGGTATGGGGGATGGATGGTGTGTCCCTGGGTCTCTGAGGCAAGACATCTCCAGGCCACACTCCTGGGCTGAAGTGCTCAACTGTGCTACCAGTTTGGGCACAGTATGTGGACCAGTACCCTAGAGAATACTATGGATGACCAGGGACAGCAGGTCCTCCAGGTTCCTGCTCTCCTGGGCCTGCTGGTGTGAGGACGGGACCAGACCAGTGCCAGGAGCCCCCAGCCAGGGTTGCCGGTGTGTGGCAAACACAGCAGATCCTTCCTGCACACTGCACTACCAGTACTGGTCCCCGGATGGGCAGAGACACTGGGTCTCAGCAAACCATGCTGAAGCACTGCACCCAAAGGCTCATTCCTTCACAGACACAGAAGTGAAGGAAGGAAAAATAAGAATAATAAAAAAAAAAGATTGGAGCACACTCAACAGTACTGAGAGAGCAACTCACGGAGAGGAAAGCTGCTTTCAGGAGCCACAGAGGTGAAACGAAGCAGAGAGGTGAGTGACCAGGGAGAGGCAGAGCTGAAGACAACCAACTGCACAGCACTGTGAAAGTTGTCCTCACTGAAACAGCTTGGGCCGCCTTGAAGGAGGAAGAGCACAACTAGCAGGGTAAAAGGGAGAGAGTTGCCACTCACAAAACTTCTAGGCTGGTGGTGCCTTTAAGGTCTGGGAATTCTCGGATGTCCGTTGCACCATTGAGCGACCTGGAGAGAAACGAGGGTGAAGTGAGGTGGGCAGCGGACACAGAAGCAAGTGCAGCTGCCCAAGGTCCCAGATCGGCCAGTCATGGTGGCAAATCTGCTTCCTCACACCCAACTGAGGTGATCAGAGGCCCAGATCCAAAGGTGCCCCTGTTGTCAGCACGCTGCTGCTGGCTGGGCAGCAGAGCAGAGGTCTCACGCAGCGCAGACACGGTGAGCCAGAGCAAAACATTTCTATGCAAGGAGGCTTGGCAGGCTCAGACCCTCCCCCAACCACTGACATTCTTGGCATGATCTCTACCCTAATTAAATAAAAAACCCGAACAATTACCATGGGGAATGTAATCAGGGCATCCCACCCAAACCTCCAGAGTCTATGCATTGGGAGCTAAAGAATTTAAAGGATTTATTTTATTTGCCCAAGTGTGTGTTCATGCACCAAGAGACAGGGTGAGGCTTATAAATAGAGATTTTGAGGTTGCCTCTGCATCAGTATTTAATGCTGTGCCATGACAGGTTATCTGAAAAGCTGGCCAGTCCAGGCCAACTGATGTGGAACAGCCATTCTGCTCCAGATGGTGCCCACCACATGGCAGTGGCCCTGGAGCTGGCCTAGGGCTGTATGTGTGAAGGAAGCACTGTCACCACTGCCTGTCCAGTGAGACTATTTGTGTTATGGGACACATGTTCCTCTGCTTCTCCATCTTGTGGAGGAAGGCAAAAATCTTCAGTGGGCTTGTGTGTGGGCAACTACACAATGGCGTAGGGCTTGCTTGAGCAGTATGCAGCAAATGTAGTGGCACGTGTGAGCATGGTCTTTGCTGGTGCTGATGGAGACCCTAGAAGACTCCAGTGCTGTCACTAGATGGGCAGGAGGAATGAACAGCTCCCTCCAAAATGCCCTTCTCAGAATTACTCTTCCTCAGCAGAAAACACCTGCAGTGTCTACTCCTCGGCTTGCTGCCTTTGGGGCTGGCCAGAATAGTGGCATCGTGGCCTTCTATTGGCACAAAGGGTCTAGAAAAGAGGCAAGGAGAAGGCCACGAAGGTGTCCAGCTCACAGGGCTTGGAGCTTGGGTGTGTTACTTCTCTGAGGATGTGCTTGGTGAACTTACAGAGTGTGGAGCTTTGGTAAGTACTGGAAAGCAGACTGTCCAACAAACTGGATGGGATTGTCATAAAAATGGCTGCAAAGGAAATGAGCAACTGGTCAGATTCTGCTACACATGAAGATGCTGTTGCATATCAAGAACCTTGGAACAACTAGTAGTAAGCTACACAGGAGGTGCTGATGTCCCGTGAGCAACCTGTGTTTTCCAGATAACCCCAGGGTTTCCCACTAGCCTGTTTTGGCTGAACATTGGTACAAATGAGGTCTTCTGCTGCTCTGAAAGGTCCCTTTAGGGTCCTGCTGAACCAGGCAGGCTAGAAAGATGCAAAGCCCTCCTTCAACCCTGCTATAGGGCTGTAACCATGCTGGGAAACACCTTGCACTTGATGGCACCTCTTCTGATCTTACATATCCACAGCACCAGCATATTTCCTACTTGTTACAGTCAATGGGCAGAAGTGAACTCCTCTGGGATCCAAGCAGCTTTAGGAGGAGTTGAATCACCTGCTACAAGAAGGACTTCCCTCCTGACTGTGAAATACTTCAGATGGGCAGATCCAATGGAGACATGAGTATTCTGGATGTGTCCCACCCCAATGTCACTCCAAGGATGGTGTCCAAGGAAGAGGTGGATAAGGCTGGTTTGTTTTGACTGGGGCAGTGACTGTTTTCATCCAGTGTCACCATGGCTATCCAGATGTTGGTATTTCTATAACTTAAGTCCCAGACTGGCCAAGCAGAGGTTTTGTCCCTTGCCATGATTTGCAATATCGGTGTAGTTCAGGAAAGAACCATCCAAAAGTCTCTACCTGTGTCTGGGTCAAAGGGGAAATGAGCTGACAACTGAGCCTATTTATCTGCAGAACTTTGTGTCCATGGGTCTGGAGCAGATACACAATGACCTGGTGTCCCAGCTCCCTGACACATATAACTTCTACTGTAGCTGGCTAGCAGCTTTTCTAAACACAAGGAATAAACACAGGCAGATGTCAACCAGGGCTTAGAAAATCCTGTTACGCACAGTAAGATTTCCTTGCAGACCACCCATACATTGTTCCTTCGTTGTCCTCAGCCCATACTGCAGCAAAGTTCTGCTGCAGAGAGAGGACTCATGGCAAGAAAACCTGAGGCGTAGCTGAGAAGGAGCTAATTTTATATACAACAAATGTCAAATTGAGGTCAGAAATCCCAAGTAGAGACATCAGGAAATGCCCCTTTCCTGGGATGTAATGATTTAGGAAACATTGTTTGATTTTCTTACATGGTTTGAAGGAGGGGATTCCCAACAAACGCGTTCTCTGGAATAGCTTTGATGTTGTTGTTATGAAAACCGCTGTTGGGAGAAACAAATATCTTGATATTAATGGATGAGAAAGGCTTGGAGACACCTTCTTTCCTCAACACTTTTAAAGGCAGAGATCCGCCAAAACACATGTAAAATAGGAAGTGTAGGCTCTGTTCCAGCTGTAGCATCATCCCAGCAAGTGAACAAGGTCTGTCCTTTAGCAGGACAAAGCCTTTGTTCTGCTGTATTTGCTTTGTGTACAGCTTGGAGCTCCATATGTCATTCTGCTGAGCCCACCAAGAATACAAGGACTTAAGCTTTAACACTTTACAGGTCAGAAAACAGCAGCAAACAAAGTACACTTGTTTTATACCCTCTAGGAATTATGATTTTTATGGATAGTCTCCACTGCAGCTCCACAGCTGTTAACCAGAGTGCAGCCTACCATGAAGTATTGGGCCATGTGACTTTAAAGTATTTGTGGGTCTAGCTGTGATATTTTTAGTTAAGCTTCAGAAAACTGCTCTCAGCCAACTCCTGCAGCAGAAGAGAGCTCTATGGCCACAGTCTGATCTCCTGTACATCAAAAACAGCCACGGGATCCTGTGTCCAGGACCAAGACTGGGTGATGCCCAGGTTGTTTAATCTCAGAGGAGTCTGTCTGAGTGATTACTTGCATGACTGTTTAAAATCTGCCTCTTATTTAGTGACAGTCATTTCAAAAGCCATCTCAAAGTGGATTAAGGATCTTATTCTCATTTTGAATGTCAGAGTAATGATGATATCTGGTCTGATCAGAGAAATGTCCAGAGAAATCTTCCAGTAAAAGAAAAAAAGTAGTGTCAGATTTTCACTCCAAGACTCCTAGAAGCACCAAAGCAGCTGCTTTTGTCCTACCCCAGCCTGTCACCAGTGTGACGTCGTCTTAGAGTCCACAAGCACTGTGGATTCACATCAACTAAATTTGATCCCATCTTGGCACTTCTACTTTTGTTGGTGTTAGGTGGGATGGTTTCACATTTTTAGTGTCTCCCAGGCTGACCAGAGGAGAGAGAGCTAGCCACTAAAATGGTTATAAACTTTTGTAATTCCCTATTATAAATTTTTCTTAAGGGAGATCAAGCAGTTTCTGTACATCAGAGGAGGAGACGCAGGGCCTGCAGAAGCCATGGTCTCATAATAACACAGATAACTCCATGTGGTCCCAAGCTGGGGAATGGACATCAGAAGTAGGTGGGGATTAGATGGATTTTGAGTCCTTCAGATGCAACGGGAGAATGAAGATCTGAAGGAGGAACCTGCTCCAAGCCTGATGGGGCATCTCCCACTCCCCTCCACCAGTTGCGGTGCAGAGGCTGATGGAGAGGTGATCAGAGCTGATGGAAACTGAGGGCAGAAACTGTTTTTATGTGCATGGCAGAAAGGGCTGGGGAAGACAAAAGAAAGGCTTGGACGGAGTGCCCTCCTCAAGTCAGAGCACATGCAAAGCTTTATTGGTCACTTTCCAATGGGGAATGCTTTTGAAAAGGAATAAATAGAAAATCTCACAGCTCCTGCAGTCGGCCCAGCGTCCTGATAGCTCCAGGGAATTCCAGCAGCTCATTGTAGTTTAGATCCCTGAAAGACAGAGAAGGGAAAAACATTCATTAACATCGCTGTAGGAACTCAACCTAGTGTATCGGTGCTTTGAAGGCATGGAAACTTGGTTGTTAAGCATGGGAGACAGGTTTTTCCTACCATGCTGATCCAGCCACTGCCTGGAAACAAAATCTCACACGTTCCTGCAGCAGGAATGTTCCCTGCTCAGAGCACTGTCAGGCGAAAGCCAGTACAAGCCGTGGCTGGTGCTGTCTGGACTCCTTCCCTGCAGTGCCTGGTGCTGGACTGTGCTGCTGCTTCACATATCCAGAGTGCCCTGGACTCTCTCCCAGGAAATCACCCCCAGAGGCTTTGGCTCTGAGTAATTTTTCCTGCCTCTCCAGGTCAAAATGGGATTTTGTGAAGGACAAGGAACACAAGAGCAGCCTAAGTTGTGTGGACCCCACAAAAGGGCTTGTCCAGGCCCCCTTGACCAGTAGTGCAGGAGAGGTCAGGGGACCATTCCCCTGATGCTTGTCCTGGGGGTGCCAGATCTCCCTGCCACTTGGACATGCTGTGACTGGGACATGCTGTGACTGGGACCAGTGGGAAGAGTGAGCTATGGGAGCACCTAGGTCTTCTGCTGGTTGGAGTGAACCTCACATTGGAAACTGAGCCAAAGGTGGAAGTGATGTGCAACAGGTATTGACACTGATGAGCATTAAGTTTAATTTGCAGTATAATAAATTAAGTAAAATATAATATGCTGGTCATAATGACTAGTGTAGAGTTTGTCTGCCCTGACTTGGCAACCAGAAGAGACATCTGAGCCTGAATGAAACCTTATGGGTTGTATTTGTTCTTCAAGGATGGAGTGACACCTCTAGAAAAGGACATATTTGAGCTGTGGGGCACTGCTGGCAGCCTAGGAGGAAGAGCCCTCTGAAGGTACTGATCCTGCTGTTGACTGGAGGTGGCCCACGGGGACCGGCTGGGCTTTGGATGTGCAGCTCTCCTCCTCTAGCATGCCCAATGCTCACCTTTGAAAGGCAGTTCCATCTGAAGTGATAACATTTGACCCTGTCCTGGCCATCCCACAGATCAAGACACTGAAGTCTGAGAACTGCGCGACTGCTTCCTACCTGCTTGAAACTTGCTGAGTTGTAAGTGGTAGATACTTTGGAACATGAGGATAATTACTGGCTCCTGGAGATTACTGTATAATTACACTTAATGGACCTCAAAGTAATTACCATGTAACCTGGATTGTGGTTTACGGAACAGAAATAACTGTGCATTTACACAGCAAGGAGCTGCTGCCCAATTACCTTGTAATTCTCATCCTCTGGGCCCAGGCTTGGTAATTATGTTATGATCTTTCTTGGCCCCCTCTCTCTTACATTATCTCCTTCTTTACCAGTGTCCCTGCTTAGGAAATACTCTACAGCACGGTCCTGACTTTGCCCTGTAGGTATTTACACAGTAAATCAACCCAGAGAGTCTCTCCAAATTGGACTTCCCTTGCACCTTCGAGGACACCAGGCTTAGATGACTTATGTCCTAGAGAATACTTATCAGGGAATTACAAGATAAGGGACAAAACCAGAAGGAAAACAGGGAATGAGGTTGTCTTGGGTGGATTTTTGTCTTGTGTAGCCCTGACAAGGTCCATATCAGACCTTGTTGCTGGATTCCCTTTGCAGCCCAGGGGATGCAGCAGGTCCTGCTGTGGCAGGGTTTGTCTCCCACACCAAGGGCTCTTTTCTTCCCCCAGTGACAGAGGGAGCCTGGCTGCCTGCACTAAGTCAGCAAATGAATCCTGCTTCTGTGGGACCTACCTCTCAAGGTCTGGAAACGGGTTCACATAGTCTAATAAGTGCCAGTGCTGGTAATCATCAGGAGAGGAGCACAAGGCTGGTGGCAAGACCACAAGCTCTGCCCCCCTGGCGTGTCCAACCCGCGATGCAGTGGCAGAGTCCCGGCACACGTGAAGCTGTTGTGTGCATCCCCAGGGTGCGGGAGTGGAACAGGAGCAGTGTGTCCCCTTCTCGTGCCAGCTCATGTCTGTTAGATATGAAAGCTCTGCATCTCCTAAAGAACTTGCTCTGACACACTCACTTCCCACCTGGGCCCAAGCAGATCAGTGAATTTTCCCAGTCTTCTCTGCTGGAGCCCCAGATGATTGGTTCGAGAGTAAATAGCCCAACACATGACTGCTCACATGCTTCACTATTTGCAAGGCACATGTAGCTTGTTATGAGCTGCTTGGATGCTCTTAGCCAGTTTCTGTCGATGGTACCTGTCAGCCATCCATCACTGTCAACGCCCGAGTGTCTCACCTGTTATGAGGGGGAACACAGGGCAGGACTTCTACAGTGCACATCCCTTCACCAAAGCTCAGGGAGGCACAGGAGCAGATTTCCAAAGAGGAGAAGTGATTAAAGTGCAGACAGGACACCGCTGGGCATTTTGAAAGCATCAGTCAAATCCGATTAACCTACAGATCACTGCGCTGAATGGAATCAGAGGGCATTAGCAGCCTAAGTTGACTGACAGCTCCAAATCTCTATCTGTGTGTAAGGTGCTTAATGCCTTTACGAGTCTCACCCTGCGGTGACTTTCCAAGGTTGCAGTGAGGTTCCACAGCAGCGTGGGGAGCTGCAGAGGTCACGCCAGGCAGACCATCTGCCTGCACTGCTTCCCTCCCTTGTACCACAAACTGAAGGGCTGGGATGAGCCTGTGTGATGCCAAGGGACCGATCCTGAAGGATCCTGTGACCCTGTCCCAAGATGACAGTCAGCCTGATGCTGTCATGTCACTGACACCAGGAGGAGCTCAGTGTGATGGCATGGGGTTGAGCTTCTCCCCAGTGATACACAATGTGTCAGTGAGCAACTGACAGATGGGAAAAAAAAAGCTAGTAAAGGGCTGGAGCATGTGTCTGATGAGGAAAGGCTGAGGCATCTGGGCTGTTTAGACTTGAGAAAAGAA
>WUAM01000071.1:486829-511023 GCA_024336885.1 Actenoides hombroni | reverse complement strand
CTGGATCTCAGGAAGCATTTCTCTCCAGAAAGGGTTGTCAGGCACTGGAATGGGCTGCCCAGGGAGGTGGTGGAGTCACCATTCCTGGAAGTGTTTAAGAGCCAGGGAGATGTTGTGCTTAGGGAAGTGGTTTAGTGGTTTTGATAGAGCTGGGAGTAAGGTTGGACTTGATGATCTTGAAGGTCTCTTCCAGCCGAAACTGTTCTATGATTCTATGAAAGTATTGCCCAATGGAGGGGAGGCTTGCCTCACCTGTGATTCATTAACAGAAAAAGAGACTTTTAGATCTGTAACCAATGTTATTCACCAGGAATAATTCAGTATGCTGTAATATTTGCTCCTGTCTTTCTCTAAAAATGTGTTTCCTTTCCAGTTCGTGTCTCTTCCAGGCAGGCTGGTCTTTCATCAGCAGATGAACATTTTGTTTGTACATCCGTGTGTGTGCAAGTATGTACAGGATCAGTTCTTCCTGAGCGAACACACGCCTTTCCCAGCCCTGGCAGCATCCTGGTGCCTCCCTCCCCCCTGCACTTGACAGATAGAAAGAGCATTGTGTTCAGCAGCTCCCTCTGGGTAAAAAAAGCCATCTCTGAATGCTGGCATATGCTGGGCTTGTTGGAAAGTGGAAATGCAACCAGGTGTAGTCATGCTGCTCCAACCTGGCTGCCAGCAACCCCAGTCTGTTCTGGAGAGACAATGTGCCCGTGCTCGCTCCTGCTGGTGCTTCCTGGTTTTCGGTGAGGTGAGCCTCCCTCGCGGAAAACAAACCCAATTGTGCTCATTAACAGCTCCCCTGAGTGATGCTTGCAGCCAACTGCTCTTGATCCCTGTGCCACTTGCACCGCCCTGACTTGCCTCCAGCGCTGCCCCATGCCAAGCCCTGCCGATTGCCGTGAGGTTCATCTGGTTGGAGGAGGCTGGAAGAAGCCAGTACCTGAGATGGTCCCCAGGTGTCATCTCTTCCCTGTGGTGGGCCAGCTCTCCTCAAAGCCCAGACCCAAGTGAGGACACATTGGTGGCTTCCTTCTCCCTTCTCCTTCCTTCCCAGAACTTGACTCAGGCTCTGGTTCAAGCACTGACCCAGAAACAGCCTCCAGCCTTCATGGCGGGGCGGGCTGTGGATGTTCATGGCAGTGGGCAACTTTGTGCGATTCAGTCCTCGGGTCTTTCACAGATGTCTGGTATCAGCAGGGCTACAACTGTCCCAGACAGCGCTCCTCTCCACATGCTCTTGAGTGATGAATTTGTCATTGCATCTGGTGATGGGTCTCTGGAGCTTCTTTCCTGGTGTGGGGTTGAGGCAGATGGGAAGGAGTCTGGGCTCAGTGCATCCATAAGGATTTTGTGTTTTGCATTCAGTGGAAACAAAATTTCCTCCACTGAGCATGTCAACAAATTCTGTGCCACTTACAAACCTTTTCCAGGGGCTGGGTGGATATAGAAAATGGATGTGCTGTAGAAAACACCTCTAAATGACCCTTTTCTCTCCCTTATCTGAGCTGCTCAAGTAATGCTTTGATGGTTTCAGCTCCACACTCTGACACTTTCCCACTTCTTCCAGCTTTGGGAAAGCGTGGGAAAAGATGAAAAAAGCCAAACTTGCATCCAGGTGACACTATCCCCACTGCATTGATGTGACACATGGGCTGGGGTGGCTGTGGGTCTAGCCAGGGAGGCCTCTCACCCCACAGAAACTGGAACTGGTACCACTGGGGTCTCAGCTGCCCCAGCTCTGGAGTCAGCCCCAAGGCTTTGCACGCTGCATACTGGGGGTGTCCCTGCTATGAGGTGCTGGTTTTTTTGGCACACCTGTGAAAGTGGACCCAACGGCAGCATTACCTGGTGGGAGGATGCCAATGCACCATGGTCATGGCTAGAGCATAACAATAGGGGAGCCTCATAAAAGAATAACGAGCATGGCACAAGGAAGAGAGATTTGGCCATTATCAAGGGCTTTTGGAAGCAAAATCACCCAGCCAAGAGGTTCAGAAATGATGAGCAAGAGAAATGACTATAAAAAAATCACTTTCCTCAGTTGGGCTCCAAGTTGCCATCTCCAGGCATTGCAGTGGGATGTCAAAAAGAGTCCCGTCTGTTCTTCTAGTTAAAATGAAAACCTCTCAAAGGTCACCTGGTCTGCCCAAGACACAATGAACTGGCTGCCTTTCCATTGTTGTTATTTCTAGAATGAGCGTATAGCTTCATATTTGGAAGATCTTAACCAACCCTGTTGTTTATTTAGAAATAAAAGTAAATTGACATCAAAGGCACAGTTATTTTGGGCTTTAACTGCCAGGGTGATTTGAAGCTGACAACATGCAGCCTGGAACTATTAATATCTTCAGTCGGGCCAGAAGGAGAGAAGGAGGGGAAAGAGTCTCAGGTCAATTTTCTGCCTGTTAGGGACTATTAGTGGTTCCACACAGGAAGCCAAAAAAAAATTATATAGTACTATAAATTCTTCCATAAGCCACAAAACACCACAAATTTGCAGCTAATAAACCTGAAGATGTAGTAAGATTAGAAGCTGGAGATGGGACATTTGCTGACTATTTCAGTCCCAGTGTAGCTGGAGATGTTACTGTGGTGTCCTGGAGGGTGACTTTGGGCAGCCTCTGATAAGGACTTGAATTTCCACCTGTTCTGTGCTGGCATCTAATCAGGCTGCCAGTAAAGGTAATTACCGCTGCTGCTGGTTGTGCTGGTTACTGTGGCCAAATCAAGCACTGGAAATGATTTAATTGGTAGTCTGAAAGCCCAAGGGGGCCATCACTGACCACGTAGTTTGACCTCTTGCCCAGCACTGGCCAGACAGCTTCACCCAGATGCCTTCTCTCAAGGTCATGGCTTGTGGTTGAGCTTGAGCTGGAAGAGCTGCCTGATTAGTCTGCAGTATGAAAAGTAGCTGTACCAATAGATGCCATATTTCTGCTGTGTGTCATCAGCATAAGCCCTGCTCTCCTGGTAGCAACTAACATGTGCGGTGAGTGTGTGACCTTCCTCAGCACCATCTGGATGATGAGATGCAGCCAGTGCCTGGATTAAGTGAAAGGAGGAAAGGGGGATGTGAAAGGACCCAGAACACATGTCTGACTCCAGCCAGCCTGGAACTGTGTGCCCATCCCCTAAATGGAGACATGCAAGAGAGGAATGCTCAAGTGTCTGCAGGATTGAAGAATGACCTGTCATGAAATTAATCTGCCAGGGTCAGTGATTTAATTTCGGGAAATAATCATGTCCTAGAAAGGCCTGTTTTTCTTCAAATTATAAGGAGAAGCCAGGCTGTGATGGAGTGTGACAGAGTTCATGGATGTCCCAAAGAAGCAGAGATGGGCCCCCACACCATGGGAAGCTTAGTACCTGACAGGTACTAATGGTATGTGATTCCTGTCAGGAGCAAGCAGCAGCCTCTGTGCAAGGATTCATTCTGACAGCCCAGCCTGGAACCATCCCAGCCTCTCACTTAAATGGTGCTGCACCATTTTACAGGGTTTATGTGGCACTGAAAGGTCTGTTCCTGGGGTGGGGGGGAACCTGTCTGTAGGTCGTGCCTTGTATGCCTGCAGCTGCCAGTCCTTCCTCGCATAGCTCTGTTCTCCATTTAGAAATGCGGCAGTGCCCAGAATGTGTCTGTTCCAACGAGTATTTCTGTCTGCTCTCCAACGGATGAAGGTATCGGATTAAACATGTTTTCAATTCTGTTTGATTTATTTAACAAGGTTGAAATAAGCCTTTGAGAACAGGATCTCTTGGGGGGTCCTGGGAGCACAGGCGCTGCCATGCACATATCATTTACAAGACACAAAAGGAGCTGACCACAAAGCAGAGCAGCGGGGACCTCAGTCGCTGGGATGCACAGACAATAACCATGGAGCTGATGACTCAGGCAGGGAAGGCACTGAGAAGGCTTCTGCACTTTGCCAGAATCATAGAACAGTTCCGGCTGGAAGAGACCTTGAAGATCATCAAGTCCAACCTTGCTCCTAGATCTATCAAAAACCACTAAACCCTGTCTCTAAGCACGACATCCAACAGCCTCTTAAACCCCTCCAGGGCTGGTGACTCCACCACCTCCCTGGGCAGCCCATTCCAGTGCCTGACAACCCTTTCTGGAAAGAAAAGCTTCCTGAGATCCAGCCTGAACCTCCCCTGGGTCAACTTCAGGCCATTGCCTCTTCTTCTGTCCCTTGTCCCCAGGGAGAACAGCCCAACTCCCCCTCGCTACACCTTCCCTTCAGGTCGCTGTAGAGGGCAAGAAGGTCTCCCCTCAGCCTTCTTTTCTCAAGTCTAAACAGCCCAGATGCCTCAGCCTTTCCTCATCAGACACATGCTCCAGCCCTTTACTAGCTTGGTAGCCCACCCCTGGATCCTCTCCAGGAGCAAAATGTACTTCTTGGAGAGAGGGGCCCAAAACTGGACACAGTATTTGAGGTGCAGCCTTTCACTCCAGGCCCTCATAAACAGCCCCTCTCCAGCCTTCCTGTAGGTGCCCTTCAGGTACTGGAAGGTTGCTAGTAGGTCTAGTGATCACCTCCCTGCTCCTGCTGACCACACTATTCCTGATCCAGGCCAGGATGCCATTGGCCTTGACAGGGGAAGAAGGCAGGAGAGGAAGTCTGGTCTACAACAGAGTATTTCCAACTCTGGGAAGGATGCTGAGGACCTACCTCTACCTAGCCCCCAAGGTGCACAGGTTGCTGGTGATGGCCCCTGGCCCCTGCAGTGAGTTGGCTGGAAGGAGTATGAAGTGGGGGCATCAGATTCTGTGCATCAGCACATCCACACATGTGGACACGCACACCAACATGCCCACAGCTTGTCTCTACCACCATTTCTGCTGCCTGCAGTGTCTGTTCCTCCTTTCCACAGGCAATCAATTCACTGTCACACATTTCTGGAGACAGAGGCTGCCCTCCTCCAGAATGGGAGCTGCTCTTGCTCAGTTGCTCTCTGAAAGGGTCTGTGTCCGAGGGGAAAGCTTTCAGCAAAATGAAGCCCAAGGAGCCAGAGGAGTTGGGGACCCTGACAGGTCAGAGCAAGCATGTCTGGAGACCCGGGGGCTGGTGGTTTGGGGAGTCTCAGTGATGCCTGTCACTGCAAGATCAGTGGCTCCAGGGAGGGGATGAACCAGGCTGGAGAGCAGACAGGGTGCCAGAGGGGTGGTGTGAAGATTCGATGGGCAATGGGAGAACAGGCAGAGTCCTGTGAAGGAGGTGAGCCCTGCAGCAGAGCCATAACTGATGGAAAAATCCAGTGGCTCTAGAACTACCTTTCCATCTGAACTGCCTTCACTTTCTGTCTATTTTTCTCTATAATCTTCCAAAATGCCATTTCTGCTTGGGGATGTGTTCTGCCAAAGCTCAGAGCCCGGCTGGAAGGTACCTGAGTTGTTCAGAGCCTGAGCTGCATCAGCAAGGACATTCCTGGCAGTTCAGGCTTCTGCTCTTGGAGGAGAAGATGCAGCAAACTGGGACCAGTTGGCCCAAGGAGACCACAGTAGGGAAGTGTCTGGTCCCCAGGCTCCCAGACAATGCTTTGTGCATTTGCCAATTCAGTTTTACAGGTGGCTTTCTCTGTTTGGGAGTCACCTTCCATTTACATGATCAGGGCAGGCAATGGACTTGATAGTTCTGTTCTTGATCAGACACAGGGATCCAGCAGTCAGGGCTCTGAGCAGTGATCCTTCTTTCCAAAAATCCACCTGCCCCCTTCATTTCTCCATCCCCTGGATCTGGGTACACAAGACTCTGCTGAAGTCTCCTCCCTCCTCGGTCAGGTCAGGGTGGGACTGTAGAGCCAAGCTGCCTCTGGTGAACTGCCCGGAGATCCACACTGACGCACAGCAGGACTGGAGCATCAGGGTGCCAAGGAAGGAACAGAGCAGCTTAGGAGAGGAAACGGGACATCCTCAGAGGAGACAAACCCATCAGCTCCTTTGGGGATTGCACAGACTGGGATTAGCATCAAGAGACTGCACAGAAGGCTTCAAATTAAACATGCCGATGGTGACAAATTGCCTCTTGAGGAGCAAGGTAGCGCTTGGCAGGCGGTTTTCCAGGAGAACAGCAAAGCCTGCCTGGCCCTAAAAGGGTTAAACAACCCTTGTATGAGCTGTGGTGGAGATATTTCCCATTTCCTTCTTCCTGCCTTCATTGCCCAAGGTGCACTTCATATTAATTTTCTTTTCTTTTTTTTTTTTTTTTTTCTCCCATAGAAAATCCAACTCTCCGGAGCAGTCGGTAGGTTCCAGCTCTGCTCTGCATTTACAGACTCGACTAATTAGCTGGATAATAGGGCAGCGTGCTGCAAAAGCCTGTGGTAAGGGCATTTCCTGTGAGGCAAGGTTAGGCAGATAAAATGCCTGGAGCCAGAGGGTTTTGGATTCAGCCCTTCTGGGAGACGTTTTTAATTTATTAGTGCTATTTTATTTTTTTTTTTAAGAAATTAAAAGGTTTTTAGATGAATGGAGATTTTCTCTTTCCAAGTGATTTATCTCCTCTGTCTGATG
Source organism: Actenoides hombroni (assembly GCA_024336885.1). NCBI lineage: Eukaryota > Metazoa > Chordata > Aves > Coraciiformes > Alcedinidae > Actenoides > Actenoides hombroni. Next base: position 504,515 of record WUAM01000071.1, on the reverse strand, counting down.
AGTGGAGGAGCTGGCAGGGATGTGGATGGGGAGGGAGAAGACAGAGAGATAGGAAGCAGCGAGGTCATCTCAGGCGGAGGGGATGGGCAAGGTCTGTGGAGCCTCTCTGACCCGCTTCCCCACCACGTCTGTGTCAGAGATGGGCTGGAGATGCCCAAAAAATCAGAGCAGATTTTGGAGCAGATCACTGCTATTTTGGCTGTAGCCTGGAGGCCTTCAGCATTTTGGGCTGGTCCTGGGGAGCAGCCATTTGTTTCCTGTCCCTGCCTCTGCCGCAGGAGCCACCTTAGCCCTGCTGCGGGGTGGGGAGGCAGGATGCTGCCGAGACACGTTTTCACTCACTGCCAATATCAGGGTCTGGTCTGGTTGCAAGTGCCAGGGCAGGGAGGAGCCCTGGCCCCTGTTTTCAGTTCATCTCATGCTCCATGTGTGTAGGGGACTTGGCCACGTCCATGGACAGGACCACTGAGAGCTCTTACTTTTGGATTTCTCCCTTTGCCTCAGCAGCTCAAAACTAAGTTCCTGAGCAGGTGTTGGGCAAAACGTGGTGACTTTTGTGATGGAGCACCCTGCACATACCCACGCCAGGATGCTGCTCAGCACTGCCAGCCCATCTGCACCAGAGAGCTGCATGACAGCGTAGGCTTGCCAGAGCTGCTGCTGTCACTTGCCTACACTGTACCAGAGGCCCCAGGGACTTGCCTTGATGGGTTTCCTCCTCACGCGTGTGTAGCAGCTGTGGCCACAACACCTCCTCTCCTTGCTTGGTTAAAACAGTCCTGATGGGACAAAACCCCTGCTTTCTCCTTTTCTTCAAAGCAGAGGTTCCAGCCCAGGAGTGTTTTCAGTGAGGTGCTACTGTGTTTGTGAAGGACATGGGAAGATCATGAAGGCTGAGGGGGGATCTTATCAGTGCTTAGAAATATCTACATGGTGGGTGGGTGTTAGGAAGATGGAGCCAGGCTCTTGTCAGTGGTGTCCAGTGACAGGATGAGGGTCAATAGCCATAAACTGGAAAACAGGAGATTCAACCTCAACATGAGGAAATATTTCAATGTGAGGGTAACAGAGCCTGGAACAGGCTGCCCAGAGAGGTTGTGGAGTCTCCTTCTCTGGAGACTTTCAAAAGACGCCTGGATTTGTTTCTGTGTGATTTACTCTGGGTGATACTGCTCTGGGGGTGTTGGACTAGATGATCTTTAGAGGTCCCTTCCAATCTCTAACATTCTGTGATTCTGTGATTCTGTGAACCTCTCCAGCCCTTCAGCTGCACTCTTCACTTGCTGCCTGTGGTCGTGGGGACAGGGGCAAAGCTGAGGGTTCCTTAACAACAGTCAATCTGGGAAATGCTAAATGATGGTTTATGTGTGCTGGTGTTTGGAGCTAGAACTTGGGGGCTGGCTTCAAAATTCAGCCTCCATGATTAGTTGCCCTCTCCATGACTAGATGTGAAACACTATACGCACACACACACATGTATCTATATCTATCTATATCATCTATATAATCTATATTCAGCTGCATAGATTTGGTCACCTACACCTTCCATCCCCTCACCTTGCAGAGAGCAGTGACTTGGGGCTTGGCCATCTGAAGGGGCTTTGTTCATTCACCTTCCCCTATGGGGCTGATCATGAAACAATTATATTCCTGGGAAGTAGAGGGCTGTCCTGGTTTGAGTTAGAACAGAACTAATTCTGCCCAGGGATTGTACTTTCCACCTCAGTCTCCAAGTAGCTGCACAGTCTGAAGTTAACAGCAGATTTTCACACAGTCTCTGCTTCTGGCAGTGATAACGCTCCATGTTCAGAGTCACTGCCAAGGGCTGGTGTGTGCTGAAAGGCTCTTGCTTATACTTGTTCCTGAGCAGACCAAGGTCACTGCTGGATCTTGTGCACCACGTTGAGGGTGCAGAAAGTAAAAGGCGGCACCTACAGGGATGACTGGCCAGGGCAGGGGACCCCAAACTGACCAGTGAGGGATCCCAGCCCATGGACGGCATGTTCAGTACAAAGCTGAGGGATCATGAGGGTCAAACCTCTTCTTCAATGGCCAGAATCCAAATCTTGATGAGGGCTAAGCTCAGTGTTATCACAACAGATCTAAGGAGGTCACAGTCAGGCACTGCAAGGCATGAGGCAATTACTGATCAGCCTTTAGTGGCTGCAAAGCTCAAGGACCTTAGGACACTAGTCAGCTTTCCAGGGGCAGGTTGTAAGGAGGAAATGTGGGCACAAGGCCAGTGTCACTGTGGAAATTCATGTAACAGATCCCCACACGAGAAATACAGTCCTCATAGAGCAGTGAGGAACTTGACTCCTGTATTAGCACCTTGCAAGCCTTTGGGTGATATTTTTTCCTTGCTCTTCCCTTGAAAACACAGCCCCTGCCTCCCCTAGTGCCATGCCACCAGCCCAGAGTACAAGGTCTGAGTGTTTCCCAGAATCAACCTCTGTCACTGCAGCGATGCTCCTGGCTGCAGCTGACTTCTTTTTACATCAGCTTTTCCATAAACATCACTATTTAACAGGCTTACAGTACAGAACAGGAATAATCTAATCCCCTTCTCCCTGCATTGTTAAAGACTGCAAAATTGAATCCCACATCATCAGGAAATGTAAAAGTTAAGATCCTTCCATCCAAATGGCAGGAAGTGGGTTATGCTGCCCAATGTTTTGCAGCACACAGGAAACAGCCTAAAGAGCAACACACCACAGGGCAGGTTTTACAAGGCAGAAAATGGCTTCTTTTCCAGAAGCAGCAAAGCAACGTGAAGAACAGTGTAGCCTCAGCTTTTGGCATGCCCTGCTCCTATTTCTCCCAAAAGATGGTGCTTTTCTTTTTTTCCCTGCTCCTCACCCAAAGTGCTCTTGGGATTCCCCCACTCCACTGCACCATGACATCTGCTGTGGTCTAAATCTCAGCATCACAGAACGTTAGGGGTTGGAAGGGACCGTTAAAGATCATCTGGTCCAACCCCTCTGCCAGAGCAGGATTGCCCAGAGTAGATCACACAGGAATTCATCCAAGTGGCTTTTGAAAGTCTCCAGAGACAGAGATTCCACCACCTCTCTGGACAGCATGTTCCAGGCTCTGTTACCCTCATAGTGAAGAAGTATTTCCTCATGTTGGCCATGGGTCTTCTTCTCTGGGCATGCCTATGGGCTATGGTTATCCTAGCCCTGCTCTGCTTACTGGGCAGCACTGGCTCTGCTCTGCCTCTCCTGTGGGCACCCCTTGATCTTACACATTATGTGAAGGATCTAGACCATTAATTATCAAGGGGGCTAAGGGAAGAATATTTCACATACGGACATCTACACTATTATTTACTCTGTGTCTTTGGGAGAGGGCTAAAAAATGCCAAGTATCACCCATTTTGATCATCTAATACCTGTTTTTATGGTTCAGTCATGTTTGGGGTTTCTTCCCACATCCCTGCAGGGTTGCACTGTGACATCTCTCAGGCTTATGGGAACTGATAAGGGAATCTCACTAGGTTCCAATGCTGTTTTGAAACCCTATTGGGAATCTGGACGGAATGGCTCTTACTTGCTTCCATCCTGCCTGCCCAGGTTTCCTTCCCAGGAAGAGAAGGCTGGGGGGCCTGATGAACAGGCAGATCTTGCCTTGACAGAGAAAATTTTCCTGGAGCATCTTTCTCCAGCTGTGTGCTGGTTTTTGACCAGTTGTGACCTAGTGGGTGTTGCACATCTACCTGCTCCCTTATTGGCATGGAAAATTCAAAGCTGCTCTTGCTCTGTACCTGACAGAGCTGAGTTGTGCAAAGGTCAGTGCAGGGGAAACATGAAGTTATTCATCTGGCTTCACTTTACCTCTTTCTAGATTTCTGGTCCTCCTAAATTATCAGGACCAAGCCTTCTCCAAGAACAGAGATGCTCCAATGCTCTTGAGGTAGGTGTCTGGTGTGTTTGTGCAGAGGCAGCTTGCACACTGCTGAGGCCTGCATGGAGCAGTGGCTGCTGTTTCTCTTAAAGTTTTGACTGCATTTGATGAAAAATTCAACCCTGTATAGGTGAATAAAAGAAGAAACACTTCCCTTAAGGGAACAGAGATTTCTGCACCTAGAAGTTCCTAGGCTTTGCTGAAAAGCCTGAAACATTATTTTTTTTTTTCATCTCAAATGTTACAGTTGTTCAACTATTGTGCCTGGCTTATAATCAGCATCTGGCCACAAATCCTCATTTTAGGAACCCTGCAGAAGTTTCTGTCTTCACCAACTCTTACCATCCTGCTGCCTTCCAGGAGGTAACGCCCACGGGTTAACTCAGAGCACAATTTGGCCTCCACAAGCCAAGAAAATGTGCTAAGTGCTGTCAACAGAATGTAATCATAATTTGAGTTAGAGGGTATGAGCAGAGACTGTAATAGTCTCCACATGCACAGGAGCTGGGAGGTTGTAGGTAGATGCAGGTCTAGTAGCTCGGCTGGGCTGTTGGAGCCAAACGCGTAGCTGTTTTTTGCCACAAAGCTTGGCCGTCTTTGGTCAGCAGGACGGATGAGTGCTGTTGATTAACACAGGGGGGATGGCTCCGCTTGAGGAACAAGGTGTTCCTGAAAGATCAGTGACGTGGAACACTTGCTGGCCTGGTGCTGAGAATTCAACACTCAGGCCAAGAACAGCGCAAGGCAGCTCACTGTCTCTTGAGGACACTCCTTCAGAGTGATCACACGTGGAAGAGAGTCTGGAGATCTTGCCCACAGCACTGTCCTTGCAGCTGCAGGCAGCTCATGGAGGATGGGAGCTGTGGGATACTCACACGCACACGTCCGGGCCATCAGAGTCTGGACACAGGCAGTAGCCGGGCAGAGCCCTGTTCCAAGGGGACAACCCCTCGAGGTCAAATACTCCCAAGGGCTGCCTGGTCAGCAGGGACAGGCCTTCCATTGCCTCAGCCCTGCAGAAACCCATGTCCCCACAGTGCTATGCGGACTGTCCCTGTGGGGACAGAGAGCAAGAGAGGGAGATGCTGAGCTTCCCTGAATGCTGGGTGGCATCCCAGGTGGGCAGCAAGACAAAGAGATTGCTGGAGCAGGAGCAGAGAGGAAGCGAGGGAAAATGAGGCTACAGCACAAGTGTCTGCGCAATGGAATCCCAGCGCAATGGAAGCCCTTTAGTCTTTCCCAACTTCTCTGCAGCTCCATCCTGCTTGGGGTGGGCAACAGGGTGGCTTTAACCACCTTGGCTGTAGAATAAGGTTGCCCTGATGTAGGCTGTGATGTTGCTGCATGGTCTGCCTGGGTTATAGCCCAAACAGGGTTGGGTTTTTTTTCCATCAGCAAGTCCTCCACTCCCTCCTGCAACTTGCCTGCCTTTGTGCTGCCTGGATGCCACAACTCTGCCCTCACGTATTTGCCTGCACCCACCAGAAATAACTGGGGAGAAAGCCAAGCTGACACAGTGACAGGCAGGACCCGTGGGGTCACCACGGGAGACCATCCAGCAGCCTCCCTTCTGGCAATATCCCTGGCATGGTTCAACCTCTCCCCAGCTGAGCCCTTCTGGGTGGCCCCAGGATGTGCCAGTCTGAAAGTAAGAGACAATGCGTGTCATGGTCCTGCCCCAAGGAGTGTGTCTAGGGACCAATGGCTTGCCTGCTGTTTCCACTCTTGCCCGATCACTGCTGCTGGCACCGTGCTGGGCACAGAGGGGCCCTGTCTTCTTGAGTGGCACTTGAATGCTGGGAAGCATCACCTCTTTCTGCTATGACCCAGACCCCCTGGTTCTCCCTGGCAAGGAGTGAGGGCCTGACTCTGACCCCAAGGCCTACATGGAGGGACATGTTTCTGCACAATTGAAGGCAACAGGCACCTCTTCCAGTCTTTCAGAGCCTTGATTTATTTACTTGCTTGTTTGTGTTTCCTCCTAGGCCAATGCACGGCACATGAAACCCAAGCTAATCATGCTGCTGTGGTGCGTGCAAGGCACAGGCGTTGGATTTATGTCTTTCTGAGTTCAGGGTGACCCATCTACTGCTAATGAAGATGTGTCCTGGAGGAGAGTTCATTCCTGCTTCCCATCTTCCCCTGAGGTCTTCTGACAGATTACCTACAGAGCCATGCCAAGAACACGGTACAAGATGAAGTCAGCTAGTTGTGGGTGATGCCAGGTGACATGAGACCATCTCAAAGAGAGATATTCCACTAATCCCCAAGGATTTTACCAGCTTTGAACTCAAGCCAGCCCCTTATTTTGGTGGAGTCAGGTGTTTAGGAGGCTTTGGGACCACGTGCATGTGGTGAGGAGGTGGGGACGCTCCCTGAGCAGGGCATGCAGACAAGCTCTCTGGATTGCACCAGGACTAGACTGGTGTCCAGGGCCTCGAAGACCCCTCCCCGCCACTCTACACACATGCACAGACCCCTTTGCAGCAGCAACACAGCCAGACCAGCTTGCACAGACACCGGGAGAATGTCCAGTCTGCCACCACCCCAGGAGGCATCATGCCCTGGGCATGTACTTGCTGGGCTGGTGCCTGGAGCTGGCTCTGCTTCTGCCCTCAGAATATGGTGGTGAGTGAACGTGCAGTGGGGCTGAACCAGAGACACCAGCCCTTTCCTGAGGGTTGTACTGGACAGGATGAACATGTGTGAGCCCTTTAGGACAGAAAACAGGTGACTCACAGGGTTTCCAAGCTGTGCAGTCCATCAAAGCCATTGGCTCCCAAGCTTTGGATCCGGTTGTTGTGCAGATGCCTGTGGACAAAACAGAGATGGTCAGTGGAGGTGCAGCTGACCTTTTCCTGCCAGTCTGGCCCATGACCCAGGGACACCCTGCAAGCTGAGCACAGCCTGGGCTGGGATGATAAGGGGTGTTACATGGCCCTCTCTCTTGCTCCGTGAGACATATGCTAGGTGCAAGAGTGTGCGCAGAGCAGCTACAGAGCTCCCATTTCTCCTGGGAAATCCAGACTGACACAGGAGTTTCCCCGAGACCTCCACTTGCAAAGCTGCCAGCTGACTTTGGATGAACATGCTTAAGCAAGAAGCTTCAATAAACACCCTGGGTCTCACCTGACATTGGGCCCAGCCCTACAAAGTGGCTTCAACAGCTGTTCATGGGCATCAGATGCTATCTAAGGACACAGTCATATTTGGACTCCTCAGAGCCTTAGTAGCAGCAAGAACGTTTTGACTTTGAATTCATCCTGTTAGTCACAGTTTATTATCTATACTTGCAAGAAAAAATGGAAATGCTGCCAGTTGCTGGATTGGCTCCAGTTTGATTGCAATGGAAATTGTCTTCAGTTTAATGTTTCAGAGTGTCTGGTTGAAGTGCAGGGGCCGTGTGACAGGCTGATGCACATTCTCTACGCTATGGCAGCAATTTTTACCATGTGTCCCTTCATCCTCATGCTACATGCCATGAACATCTCTCTCATGCTTAAGGGCTGGACCTCCCAGTCTTAATGGTGGCACATCCATGTGTGGGGAGTGCCCTGGCATGCAAAGCCACCTTGGAAGCTCCATAGATGATGAGCTTCCCTGGAGTCCCATCTGCTGGGTTCTCTGTTTCCATGGGCTCCTTACTCCCATGTCTCATGTTTTTTTGGCAAAGCCAAGACCTTAATTCCTGGATTCTTCTTGTCTGACTGACAGACTGTGCATGTACACATCTGAGTGGTTTTGCCATCTGTCTTCCTTACAGCTGGTGGGAGTCGTGTGGCTCCTTGTACACCTCCCTCTGATATCCCACCTAAGGGCACTTTGAAGTCTCTATAGAGACCTTGGAGCAGCCTGAGGAAAGTCTGTTGAAAAAACAGAAGAAGACAACCCACTGCTGCCCAGCCTGTACTTCTACCAGCCTGTGCTTAAGCACATTAATGATGACCATGTGTGCACTGGGCTGGTCTGTGCAGAGGAATGCCCACCAAGGAGGCAAGGTCCTCTGGGGCAGGGTATCCTCTTTAGGCTCTCTCAGCAGAGGTTTCCTCATCAGTTCATTTTACAGTCCAGGTTCTCCTTTAACACAGAGTGGTATGTGGTTAATCTGCTGTCACACCACCCGCCTTTGGGGTTCTTTTCTCCCTTGCCCACGCTCAGGGACGCACCAGCCTTTGTCCAACACTGCTGCCTCCTTCCAAGAGCCTGGGGGAGACTTCGCACTGGCAGGTGGATCAATGACTTCGTCATTTGCTGCTTGATCTAAATCTGTCTCGGCTTGACAAATCTCTCACTCCACCTGGATTCAAGTGTGAGCTGTTTGGCTGAGCACAGGCAGCTCCCACTGCCAAATATTCTAGGGTAAAACAGGAGGCAGCTGGGAGTGGAGGAACAGCTAGGCTCTAGGGCAGTTTGGTAGGGGCTTGCAAAACAGAAACCAGCCCAAGACGGATGTTTGTTGTTGGGATGAGAACACACAAACCTTTCAGAGGAAGGGGAAGGGATGGGAAAGATGTGTGATAAAGTATGTTTGCTCCGTTGAGCAAAAGGGAAAAAAGAAAAGGAAGTTGCTTGCAAGAGAACTTGGTTTGATTGTAACTCTTAGAGAAGAAAAGAAGCTGAGATCAAAATCAGAACGTTACAGGAGAAGTTTCTCTTCATTGCAAGAAAAGAAGTTCAGGTCCAGATGGTTTCCTCTATCAAATGTTACGGGATAGCTTTAGATCATGTTGCCCGTATTTCACTTGGCACTTCCCGTGCAAGATGGTGCTAACAATTTTGGGTCCCTCTGGGCACTGGATACTGCATTTGGCAAATGAAGGGTTTGGATCTGGAGTTGCTCTGTAATTGCAGAAAGAGATACCACAGGAACCCCTTGCCTGTACCTCTGCCTCCTGTGAGAGGACAATGTGGGGAGAAAGGAAACAATGAATTCTAGGGAAGATGTGAGCTTCTTGGATATTTGTTGGGGTGGTACAACAGGACACCTTCTCTAAGCTTGAACGTGCTAAGCAGCTGACTATGTATCACTCCAGTCAGTCAAGGAGACAGAACAGAAAAGCAATCACCTGCTGTGTTTATATTTGTCTCTAAAGTGCTTTGTTTGGAGGCAGAGTAATGAAAATCATCAGAAGGATGTTCTTTGTTGGTGAGAAAATTATGAGCAACCAAAAAAGAGAGTTATAAAAAGATTTGCTGTCCAAGCTGAACTCTGGAGTTGTTACCCACCCACATGGCAATAATAGAAACAAGAGCGCTGGAAAGGTAAACACTTGAAAAGATGTTCCTTTCTTCTGTCTTGCCTTGTTTTTTTTTTCTCCTCTGGTAAACAAATTTTAACAAGTGGAATTGCAACATCTCCAGTGTTTGTCAGTTTGAGCTCAGCCCACACGACGTTATATTCTGCCCTGTAAATTACAGCTGGTTTGATAGCAGCTCAAGATACTTGGTTCTGGGCTATAAACAACCCTCTTGTGATGTAAAAACATGAGAAGTCCTTAAGCCCTTAGTGTTGGAGTTCATATCCACTACTGTCCTCAGTAAGATCAACAGGCTTTGAGATCTGCATCTCTCCCTTTGCAGGGCAGTACCATGGAGTGAGGCTGGGTTTGGGCAGTCATCCACAAGAGTAGCTTTGCCCAGGAAGGAGCAAGACAGTCATGGCCTTTCTGTGGGCTGGCATGTAGACTGTTTTTCAGCCAGGCACCCCCATTAGAAAACAGTGGTCTCTTTGCAAAAGTAAATTTCACGAGTGACCTCTGGCAAGATGACAGACAGTTTGCTCCGTGTGCTTCTGCAGCAGCACAAGTGCTACTGCATGTCATGAGCCAGGCTGTCTCCTCTGCTATGCCATGTGAATCCACACTGTGCCTCGCTGGACGGCAGCATAAATTACAGTGGCTGCCAAGTACCAAATGGCCACAATCCCCTAGACAGGCTAGGGAGAGACGCTTCGTCTTGGTTGGTGTCTCAGGTGATGAGACTTTAGAAGCACACCAGAAAAAAAACATAATTCTTCCAGATTCATTTGTGCCCCACAATAGAAAATGCACAAGTTTCTAGAAAGATTTTCTGTCCTTGACAACAATTTCTTATCACAAATTGGTCATAAATGAGATTTTTCCACGTAATCTCTACAGCACCCCTAGTAGAATTTGTTTCATTTTCATTTCACTCCCTTTTCCATTTATTTTTTTCTCAACGGATTAAAAGATCCTGGAGAGCAGTCTTATTCTGAAGAGAGAGAAAGGCCAACATAGGCATTGGCACTGCCAGCTCCAAGTCTGGAAATGTCATCTTCAAGGAGACAGGGCACCTCTGTCATTTGTCTTACACACAAAGGAAAGCAGGTTGATGAAAACTGGTTCAATAAAGGTGCTTGTCTGGATGAACAAGAGAACAGACTGCAAGGAAAGGGAAATTATGTTACTTCTGCATCGTGCTCTGGTGAAACTGGCTCTGGAAGGTTGAATGTGTTTCTCGTACCCAGATTGTTAACTGGATGTTGATAATTTGAGATGGGTGCAGAGAAGAGCAATAAAAATGATCCAAGGGCTGGAAAAAACATAGGATGGAGACTTAGGGATTCTTCCTGGTTAGAAACTGAGAACTAAAATGTGATGTAGTGGAGAAAAGAGTAATAAGAACAAATGTCTGAATTCAAACCCAAAGAAAATTCAAATGGGAAATATGAGCTGCCTTTTTTGTTTTGTTTTGTTAACACTAAGGATGATTAAACACTGGAACAAGCTACAAAGAGAAGTGGTAGATTCTCCATTGCTTTATTTTCTAACGACTTCGTTTTTTCTTCTCAAAAAGGACAAATGCAAGCATTTTCCATCAGTTATTTGCATTAGATGATTTGAACTAAGTTCAGGTCTGACATGATATGAATTCTCCCACCAGACCAGCCATTGCCATGACAAATTTCCTGCTCTATTGTGGCAAAATTATTCTTTCCTCAATTTGGCCATGGATAAGTCGAGAGATATAAATCATAAATGGTGGAAATTCCCATGGATTATTTCCAGCACTGAAGGACCAGCATGAGACTTGTCTGGTGAAGAATGAAGCTTGATCAGGATTGACATTGTCCGGGGTGCGCTGGAGTGCTATTCGCTTCTTCCTCAAGTGCTGGAGAGGGAAACTCACTTTTGCAAAGGCATGTCCTCAGAGGGAAAAGGCACTTTTAGTAATTAAATGGCCTATGAATGGGACCCAGATGTTCCAGGCGATATTGTTCCTAGCAATAATGAACTGCACATGCCTTGCCTCGCACTCCCCGCCAACACCGAGGATCCCAAGAACTTCTCAGAGACACACTTGTTTCCCCTCTTGTACAGGTGAAGGTAGAGATGCACAGGATCATCCTGATGCTGATCTAACAGACTGGGGTTTGTTGTCCTGAAGACCTCTGAGTCCCATGGATGTCAGCTGAAACTACTGTCTCTCAGCTCTCCTGAAAAGCAGGGATGAGATGTTTGATGTTATTCCCAGGCAGGGAGGGCACAGAAAATCAGCGGGCTGTTTTGAAAGTTTTTGCCAGAATATCACCAGAAGAAGGACCAAAATGGGAATGGGAACCCAGGAGTTTTGGAAACTAGTTTTCTCCTCTAGTCATTAAACAATGCTGTTAAAGAGAGCTGCATCATGTCCTAACGTGATAAAAACTGTAAGAAAGAGAAATTCTACTAAATAGCTTTTATTTACTGTCTTCAGATCTCAACACATTTAGTGGGAAGGTTTTGCTGGGTGACCTACGAGGGAAGCACTTGCAGGTGAGTGGCTTGTTCCTGACAGTAAAACATCAGCTGAAATTCAGGTTTCATGAATGCTGCAGAGGAGGGGGAAACCAGTCTTACATGAGCATATGCAGTAAAAGAGGTTGTTGTTTAGTTGCTGTCAAAAAAGAAAATCAAATGATATCTTCACTCTGAGGGTGGTGAGGCACTGGAACAGGATGCCCAGGGAAGCTGTGGATGCTCCATCACTGGATGTGTTCAAGACCAGGTTAGATGAGGCCTTGTGCAACCTGTTCTAGTGGGAGGTGTCCCTGCCCATGGCAGAGGAGTTGGATCTAGATGATCTTCAAGGTTCCTTCCAACTCAAACCATTGCATGGTTCTATGATACGGGTGACTAGAAGAGGGAAAATGGGCTACAGAATGGCATGATGCCATTGTATGAACTGCCATTAATTTTTGTCTTTGCTACAGTGTGCAGTTCTGGTGTCTCCATCTCAAAGGTGTGGAGGAACAAACAAGTGTGGTATGTAGACTAACTTCTGATTGCAAAACAGCGAACTGGATAGGGACTGGAAAAGCTGTGATGAGGGAAAGGTATGACAGACAGTAACAAATACAGGGATGGCACAGAGGAGGAAGAGACAGAGTGCAGGGATTAGAGGGCGTTAAGCAAAACTAACTGGTAGTGGCATGAGAACAACTTTCCCAGAGTCCTTGTTTTCAAAAGACTTGTGTGCAGATAGACAAGGATCAGGGCCAGGTGAGAGGAGTGGAGCATCTTTTTTGCCTTATGGAGCGAAGTTAACTCACTGCATGTGAGGCAGCAAATGCTGGGTCCTTTTGACAGTGGGATGTTCAGCATTGCAGAAATGTTTGAGTTGGTGGGTTACCAGGAGCTAAGGCTCCCTGTGGGACCAAACAGAGATGGATCTGGGTTTTGACCTCATTTACTCTAACTTAAGGGATTCCCTGTGTTGTGATGAAAGTAAAGCTACTCAAAGACTTTCTGTAGCCAGGTCCATAATCACAGGGCTGCAGAGCAAATCTCTCTACTGCCTGGCCTGTTTAGGACAGGTGACTCTGACTATTTGTCTCATCCACATCCCAGCATTGCTGCAGCTCCTTTGATGACACCAGGAAAGAAGGGAACTGCAGCCCATTGTAGAGATGTGGCAGCAAGGACACATCTGCACCCTTGGGGGAATCCTTGTCCATGGTTCCCAGATTTGCCCATGTGTGGTTTTACTGCAGATCCCTCTGGGGACTGGGGCTGAAAGAGGTGCTGTGATTCCTGATTTGAGACTTGACTTTCTGCTGAATTCAGCCAACAGAGGAGTTGAGGGACACTGATGAGAACTGCTGTCATGTACTTTATCAGCCTGTCAGCACAGCAGCATGGGGGTTTCAGATGCTCGCTTCTAAATGAAAAATCTTGTATGCTCAAGAAAGAATATGCTTTTTGTAAAAATCCCTTTGCTTCATACAAATCATTAGCTGGAAAATATTCAGGGCTATTTCTGATTGTAGAAGCTAAGACACATTCTGTCCAGAATAGATCAGACTTGGAGGTAACAGCTTCAGTGTCCCATTCCCACAAGCCACCCTGATCAAACAGGCCACCTCCCTTGTGCCATCAGCAGCACAGTGCCAACATCACAGCACATGAAGCCCTTGTTATCAAAACTGGGAGAAGGATGACGCCAGTTACTGGGATTCATAGATTTCCAGATGAGTGATTTACAGGAGGCTCTGCTTACTGAACAACCTGCAGCCCTAGTTAGAAATCCGCAGCAGTAGTTGGGAATAAGATCAGGGAATTCCTCAACAGAGATGTAATTAATTAGTAGAGACTATATCCCCTAACCTTTCAGATCTAGGCTTGTATATGCTGATGTTGGTGCTTTACGTCAGTGTGGGATGATCACCCACATCTATCCCAAAGGCCCAAGGTGTGTGGAGGGGGAAAAGCACATCTCTACACCTGGGATGGCCGTGCCCTCAGCCATGGTCAACCGTGTCTGTGAGTATCAGGCTGTCTACGAGAGACTCCCCTGTGCTCCTCCACGTCTGTCCTCAGCTCTCCTCCTCCAGGTTCTCATTTTCATACCTCCCAGGCTAGACTTTTCCCGACATTCATGGCAGCAGCCAGTTCTTCTCCATCTACGTGCAAATTCAGACACTTGTAGAGGAATGTGTGTATCCTGGCAGGGAAAGTCTCCTCCCAAACTTTGCTGCCTAGCTTGGCTGGCTTTTGGGAGTGTTTGCTTCTCAGATGGGTGGGTGAGTCTGAAGCAGGGAAACATCCCTGGCTGGGGTGCAGGAGGAACACTGGGTGACTTTCCACTGGCTGTGTGCTGACAAGGGTGTGCATGGAAGCATGGGAGAGATTTATGGGGCCAGTTCTGCCAAACACTTGCGATCCCACAAAAATTTAGCATCGTGTCCCACAGTGTCTGGCAGAATCACACATGTGTTCCCTTCCAATTGTCTGTGGTGGGACATTATTCTCTCCCTTGTGACCTAATGGTCAATGACTTTTATTTCTTGAGCTTGCCTGTTTAATTAAGGAGTTGTTTCTCACCCAAAGTATGGGATAAGCCAGAATTAAAGCAACATGCTTTTGAGACTGAAATAAAACCCCAAATGTCAGCTCACCCGCTGTGCTAGTTATTAAAGCTGAATGAAGTGGTTGCATTATGATGGTCATGGGATGCCTTGTAGAATGAGCACTATTGTGGGTGAAAACTATTTATTTGACATTTCTCAAGTTGCTTTTAGCATTTCTCCCAAATAAGCCTTTATGCTTTGTCTAAACAGCTGAAGTTGATGCTTAATGAAAATCTGGACTCTGCTTTGTCCAAGCACTTTCTATGTTAGATGGCTTCAGTAAACACTTGAAATTTTGAAAGCAAAATAATTGCTAAACTTTCACTAAGACACCACACGCTGATGTTACTTAACACCCTGGTATCAATACACATTATCAAACAAAAAGGTAGCGTTTCATGTAGATACAGGAGCTCTAACGTAGTTGGCAATCACACCTCAACTTGCTAATCAACACCAAAAAATAATGGCTGGCTAATTTGCACATTTGAACTTCCTTTTAAAATCCAGGTAATACACAAGCCTGTGTCTGTAGGAAGGATGCCTCTCCTGACATAACTGACGAAGATGTTGTTTTGCTTTCTGACTGCAGACTGCAGAGTGTTTCACTGTGTCTCACCGCCCATGAAGTATTTGTTTCCCTCCTGGACCAGGTACCTCCTGAGAGCAGAACTGTTCTCTACATTGCCCCGAGCGCTATCAGTGAGGTGTTTATAATGCAAAATGGACAACAACATGCACCATGGGGTTGTGATCACTGCAAAGAATAGTTGCTAGGCTTATATAACACAGTTGTGCAAATAAGCATGCACAGCCTTGGACAAGGTGCTGAGGTCAGACCTTTTGTTCAAAATCCTATTTAGTCAAAAAGCTTTGTTGGAAATATTTTCCGGGGGGGGGAATAAATTTCCTATTGGACCTGACTGCAAGTTGTTGCAATTTTGTTGTTTTTTCTCATGTTAATAGAAAGTCCTGTAGTTTTAAAACAGGGATCGGAGGGTGAAATAGAAATGAGAAGCTTTTGTTGCTTGAATCTTCAGGGAAAAGAAATCCACTTTTTGTTTCCAGATGCAGATTTTTTTAAAATACAGAGCATCTTTTGAGTGTTATCAGGGAACTTTTTGGCAAGTGAAAAATAAGGAAAATATGAAAATAATTAAAAGAGGCAATTAAAGCATTTCAAATGGTGGAGATGTCTTGATTTGAATGATCAAAACCTTCGCCTGCTGCCCCTGTAGCTAAAAGCTGCTCCTGGGGAGTCACCACCAGGTCTTCCCGCAGGAGGAGGACCCTGTTTGCCAGGCACAGTCAGCACCTTGTCCCAGCTGGAGGATGCCGTGGCTGTGAGGGAGAAGCAATCAGAGAAGGCTTACAGCACCACGAGGCTGCTGAGGTTCTGGAAGGCATAATCAGGGATGTGCCAGATCTGGTTGAGAGCCAGGGTCATGGCTTGCAGCGCTGGCAGGTGGTTCAGAGCTCGGACAGGGATCTCCGTCAGGGCATTATCGTCCAGCCACAGGTGACGCAAGGAGAGCAGCCCCTCAAAGCTCGTCTCGGGCACCACAGAGATAAGGTTTGCATCCAGGCGTCTGAGTGGGAAAGAAACAGGGTGGGGATAAGTGAGAGATGGATCTAGCATTGCTTTACGTGCCCGCAGTGTTATGCAAAGGGAGTTTTGATGTCGAGGTGGGATGGATTGATGGCCGATGGCCAGGGAGATTGGATTAAGCTGTAAATATGATTAGCATAAGGAGGTCTGGGTGCAAGGCTCCTGCCTTGTTTGTGGAGATGTTTGACCACTGCCAAGGATGATCCCTTCTTGATGGCCATTTCATGCTGACAACTGATGGCAGCTTCTTAAACAAAGTGGTTGGGCTAAGTCCCTTCCCATGGAGTCACCAGATGGACACTGGCCAGCTGTGGCTTGCAGTCACCCCCCCTTAAAAAAGAGCATCAAAGCTGCATTCCCTGGGGCTGGGCTTGCCGAGGATCTGCCTGAGCCCATCTGTGGAGGAACAGCCCTATGTAGGGTACCTCACAGCCCGCTCAGACCCAGTGCCGTGGGATGTGCAGGACAGCCAAACCGTGTGGCCAAAGCACCATTCCAGAAGAAAAGGGTTTGTCTGGAAATGCAAAATATGCTTTGGGTCCTGTGTTTGATCCGAACGGCCAGAGCTACCTGCAAAACCACTGTGAATGAGTCAGACCATATGTCATGGAGCAGGAATGAGGCCTGTGCTCTCTGTATTGCATATTTCAGATCTCTCTCCTTCATTTGCCAATTCCTTTTTTATTGTAATCATCATGGAAACCATAAGGCAGTTGAATTTGAGGTTTAATTTGGTGTGAAGCTCTAACTTTAAGATTTATTTTTGTTCAAAATAAAATGAGAAGCCAAAATATATTAAGCTTATTATGAAACAAAAAAAAGTTTAAAAACTAGGTTTGGGAATAATATCTCTTAAAGATACCTTATTACAACTATGGTGAACAGGATATAATGTGTTAACTGTAGATTTTAAAATCAAAATACAAAAGGATAACACTTCAACTTTGGATTAAATACCAGAAACCAATTGTACTAAGGAGAAAACAAGAGTCTGATTTCTATCCATGGTGAACAGAACTTTTTTCCAATCTATCTAAAGGAAAGACCTCTGAATTCAAATTGCATAGAGAAAGCACTTGGTCTCTTATCAAAGTGTGAGAGAAGAAGTTAACCAAGCTGTCACGCCCCAGCCCTGATAATCAACAATCCCCCATAAAGGAATGTGGTATTGGAATTAGTACTTTTGTCTACTTAAAATAATATTTTAGAAGAAAGCTGAACACTGGAGGAGATCCCCAGACACTGCTGCCCCCACAGAGCCAGACCCTTGTCCAAAAAGCACAGACAACATCTCATAGTTCACCAACTACTTCCCAGCACCCTGCAATAAACTTCTGCAGGAGACCGAATGCCCCATCGGGTGCTCAGAGCAGGTGTGAGTTGTGGTCTCTGCAGTGGGGGAGGGGTGGTTCTTTCCTGGATGAAATCCTGAAAAACAGATCTTTTCCTGTGCCTGAGAGAGAAGCATTTCCTGCACTGCCTGGTCTGACCTGGATGGACAAAGCTGGAGATTTGTGCCTTGCTGAGAAGTGCAGTGAAATCTTTGTGAGATCTCCCTCGGACAACTGCCTTTTAAATGCAGCATACAAGTCATAGAATCATAGAATAATTTCAGCTGGAAGAGACCTTCAAGATCATCCAGTCCAACCTTATTCCCAGCCCTATCAAAACCACTAAACCATGTCCCTAAGCACAACATCCGCCCGGATCTTAAACCCCTCCAGGGCTGGGGACTCCACCATCTCTCTGGGCAGCCCATTCCAGTGCCTGACAACCCTTTCTGGAGAGAAATGCTTCCTGAGATCCAGCCTGAACCTCCCCTG
>WUAM01000071.1:467139-486817 GCA_024336885.1 Actenoides hombroni | reverse complement strand
GGCCATTGCCTCTTCTTCTGTCCCTTGTCCCCAGGGAGAACAGCCCAACTCCCCCTCGCTACACCTTCCCTTCAGGTTGCTGGAGAGGGCAAGAAGGTCTCCCCTCAGCCTTCTTTTCTTAAGAAGTCTTGATACAACACCACCTCAAGCTGAAATGATACCCCAAGGTGGATTAAATAACTACTCCATTACTCTCGTTTATGCCACATTGATGCATTTTTCCAAGTTGCCACACACTGGTGTTGCTGCAAAGTGGCACTTTTCTGGTGCAAGCAGAGTTTTTTAGCCAGCTCTATCGGTTCTTCTGTGGATGTCAAAAGCACATTGCACCCAAAGCTTGCCACACAATTTGCATTTTTTCTCAGAGGGCTGACATAAGACAGTGTGTTTTCTTCTTGAAGAGGGTGAGCATGTGGCAAGTTCTGTCTCAATTTAACCTCCTGTCACTAAGACTACAAACGAATCAGAGCAGAACATCATTCATCGGCCCAAGAAGACAAATCCAAAGAATAAAGAGCAGAAAAGCCAACCCTGAAGCAGCTCAGAGTAAGATGAAAGACTCTATTTGAAAATTTTCATCAAAATGTTTTGGGACAAACAAGAACTTCTTGACTAAAATCAAAACTTTTGTGGGAAATAGTAATCTTTGCTTATTTTTTCCATTCCTTCTTCAGCATAAGAATTCTGTTAATTTTTGGCATCATAATCTGTTGGTTTTTTTTTTTAAAAAAAGAAGTATTGCTTACTTTTCTCAGAGACATTCTTTCATCCAAATCCCTATATGTTTACCAAAGACTGTTTTAAAGTGATTGCTCTGTTTCAAGTTTAATTAATTAAAGAACAGACAATGAAAATATCCTGTGAGGATAGTTACAATTTCTCAAAACCAAATTAAGCTTTCAGAAATAGAGATGCTAAAACAGAGTCAAGGGCTGGTACACCACGCTGAGCTGTCCAAGACATGGATAATTTGTGGCAAGAGAGTGAGGTGGACCCCATGGCTGTATAGTTTTATTACCCCCTTTGGTGATGAACTCCAGGGTGAAGCCACAGACATGAGCCACAGGGAAGTCTGGTGACAGTGTGATGGTGTCCCAGGTGGTGGGGAAACCATTGATGTTGATGAATTTGCTCCATCGCTATTTAGCATATGCTTGGGAAAGCCACTTTTTTACATCCATGATCCACAGGTGTAAGAGAAGTGCCAGTGAGGTAGCATGGGTCCTTGGTGGCTTTTTTTTGAGGTACTTTGGCATCCTCCAGCCTTTGTGGATCTCTATAGTTGGTACAGGGGTAATAACTGAGATTCATCTATGGAGTTTGTTAATGGTCCTGGATGGCCACTAGCTTTGGACTTGCTGCAGCTCCAAGCCAGGCTCTGCTCTGTGTCTCAACACCTTGCCATCAATGAGAGATCATCTCTGCAAGACTCAAATGAACCCCAAGTTTTCTGTCTCCTCGCCTCTGTGGGGGCTTCCTGGTGTCAACATGGTGTGCTGTGATGAGAGTGGCCACTGTCTGTGAGACATTCTGTGGAAAGCAGCATGCTCAGGGAGTGCTGGTGAGCTCCAGACATGTAATTGCTGCCTTAATCTGCTGTGAAGTGTGAAAATCAGATCCCAGCCAGATTCCTCAGTGGAGGGAAATGGAGACTTTCTGCTGATTGCAGTGAGCTGGACAAGGGCCTGAGCAACCTCAGAACTGCAGACTGCTCGGACCACAGCAGGATACATGGATCTGGAGCTAGAGAAGTTAAAATAAGGAACAAGGACGTGTCCAGGTGAAGGCATTTCACATGCAGCAGGACGAACAGGATTCCTTATGTGGCTTTTCAGCATTGACACAGGAACAGGGAACACGGACTAAGCGATGGCTGCATTCCTGACACCAAAACATCCCTGGGTTGTTTAATTGCTCCTCAGGGATTTGCTGGCTCTTTCTGGAATAGAGGTGCATTCTTTCTAATAAAAGCTGTGCATGTGGGGATTGCTAATTGCTATGGCTTTCAGACAGCACTCCGCTCTCTTCTGGAAGGAGAAAAGTTCTTGGCACAGAGTTGTTAGTAATTATATCAATTATACTAAACAAAAACCAACCCAACAGTTCTCTCCTTTCTTCAGCGTGTGACTCTGGCTCTGTGTTTTGTGTTATGATTTATACCTAAGATAATTGGGCCGATTAGTGGGTAAATGGGACAGCACAGGCTGGGGCTGGCTCCTCACCTTCCATGGAGATTTTTTAATCTTTATTTCACTAAATCACTCAGTTGGTTTTCCTTTCAAGCATTAACCCGTTTGTTGCTTACAAAGGAAGCTGCTTCTTTCATGGAGCTGCTGGATGGTGTGGAAGTGGGACTTCATTTCACACCTGCTGTTGAGCAGTGCTGTAGGTCTGGAGAGTAGATGACACTCAGCAGTCTCCAGACTGCTGACAAGATTTCCAAGTGACTTCACAGGCTCAAGCAAGACACTGCAGAGCCTTGTCCTGTCCATGGCAGGCAAAAGGAGTTGGTTTTAAGTGGGACAGTCAAGAACTATGGCATATAGAAATCACCAGATACTTGAAAGTCTCAGCTTCTGGCTTTAGATCTGCATCTACTGCTGGTAGTTATGGGACATCAACATGATGGTCAAAAGTCCTAAAAGCACCTCGAACCACCTCAGATTTTACTCCATTTTCTGTTTTAAGGACCAAAGGGATGGAGAGAGAGGGAACTACCTGGGAAGAACATTAAAAGTGCCTTGGCCTTTGGTTTGAGGCATTGCCTATATCACCTTTGTTCCCTGAACAGATATTCACATCTCTGCTGAGCGAGGATGAGAGGAGCAGGACAACACCAAATGCAAGTATGTCTGAGTCCCACCAGCTGATGCCTTTGCTGCTGCTGTAGCTGGCAGCATCTCTGGGGAGACAAAGGAACCTGTGTGAGGTGGGAAAGGAAGTTTTCCCTTGGGCAGGACAGTGTCAGGTAGGCTTCATGTGACTGCAGCATTAAGAGCCCCAGATGCCTTTGAAGAGGAACTACATTGCTTTGAGCATTGTCTATATTTGATAAAGGCTGGAGGAGAAATTACCTGCCTTTGTGTCAGGAACAGTCCAGAGATGATTCTAGGATCAAAAACATTCCTAGAAGGAACCAAGCAGGTATGGAAATCCTTTTCTAATGAGAAAAGGTCTAGAGTGGGAGATTACTCCTTCCCAGTGTGCAGAAGATAAGCCAATGCAATCAGTGCAGCTACTCAGGAGGCCCAGGTGGTGGTGGGGCAATGCGCAGTTGCCAGTGCAGCAAGATTATCATAAGTTTTGTATTAATTCTGACAGGTTGAGCTATAATCTGAGATCTTTGGTTTCCTGTGCCACAGACACAGCAGTTTCTATCTTGTTCCAAGAACTGTTTCCAGCGTGTTTCAGAGGATGCACAAGTGCACTTCCTAGACATCTGTAAGCACATGCATCCTGCTGTCTGTGATATGACTGCCAGAGGCGTGCAGCAGCGGATAACCAGAAACAGTCTCTCTGTTCCCTAACAGATGTGGTGCACATCTCAGGCTATGTCTGGCAGAAGCATCTTTGCCTGTATCTTCCCAGGTCCTTCTGCCTGTGGAGCATTTACAGGGAGAGCTGAAACCTGGAAACCAATAGTGCCAGCCTGTCAGGAAGTATTTTTGCTGCTATTCGTCCTTCCTTACACACAGTAGAGCCAATAATTGCTGCCTGTCTGGGTGCCTTAGATGAATTATGTGCAGTAACCAGTCTGCAGTATAGACTCTGTGATGTTCCTCCACTGCCCACAGACCAGTCACAATGGGACAGTGGGACCTCAAATGCCAATCCATCTTCCCAGTATTTTTTGCAATATATTGGACTATTATTTCCCTCGATAAAGTTGGAGAAACTTGCTACCAAAGATCATATGCAACATTGGGTGGTGCTGGGCTGGACTGTTCTCTTTCCAAACCGGGGAGCAACTCCGCATCTTGATTATGTGTCAACAGCAGAATTAGAATATTACATAGAATTTTTATATTCTTTATAAAATATAAATATTCTTTATAAGATATAAAGAAAGGTTAGTATGGAGAGAGAGCTGCAACCCTTGAAGGAGTGAGGACTGACCTGGCAGCAGTTGGAGGAAGAGCTGGTTGCCCACCCCTCCCTGAAACCACCGCTTTCTCGGGGAGAGAGGTGCTTGCTGTCTTCCCTGGCCCCAGCGTGCATGTGTGCCGGCTGAACAGAGCTGATCTCACCAGAAATGTCTAATTGGTGCCTTCAGGCAATCATGTCTCTCTTCCTGTCTGAGTTTATCTTGAAAGGCTCGATTGAGTTACCTCCTATCCCATAATAGGATCTAAGTTCCTTGTAGTAACATAAGAAGGAGATGATGTCACTGCAGCTAAACTTCTCAGATAACTTACTAATGACTGGGGCCAACACCTCAGCTCCTTTCTCAGGCAAAACTCCCAGACGCTCTGAGTCAGTACCTGGCTTGTGAGCTCCCGGGGAACTTGCCACGCAAGGAGCTGAGGGCACAGCGAGGGAGGATGGTTCTGGAGCCCTGCAAAACACCCTGCTTGAAGGCACTCTGTCCCCCTCTGCCACACTCCCCTGTAAGCCAGCTCTACGTGTGCTACTCTTCCCTCACAGCACCCAATGGGGCCCAGACACACAGAAGCAGGAGGTTCTGGGTCCGTGAGCCTGCCCAAATAACCCAGGTGAAGAGAAAGAGCTTTTTCCATCCACTGGTAGCGAATCAGATAAGAGAAAGGCAGCCAGGGGCTGCAGTGCTAACCTGGAAGGTGGGAAACTGGGTTCAATTTCTGCTCTGCCTGTCATGTGCTTGTGGTCATAACATACTGTGGATACAGTGGGAGAACGGACCTGTTGGAGCAGGTCCAGAGGAGGGCCATGAAAATGATCAGAGGGCTGTAATAACTCTCCTAGGAGGAAAGGGTGAGAGAGTTGGGGTTGTTCAGCCTGGAGAAAAGAAGGCTCCAGGGAGACCTTCTTGTGGCCTTTCAGTACTTAAAGATGGGGACAGAATTTTTAGCAGAGTCTGTACTGATAGGACATGGGATAATGGGCTTAAACTAAAAGAGGGGAGAGTCAGCCTAGATATAAGGAAGAAGTTTTTTACAATGAGTATGGTGAGACATTGTCACAGGTTATCCAGAGAGGTGGTCAATGCCCCATCCCTGGAAACATTCAAAGTCACATTGGATAGGGCTCTGAGCAACCTGCTCTGGTCGCAGATGTCCCTGCTCCCTGCAGGGCGGTTGGCCTAGATGACCTGTAAAAGTCCTTTCCAACCCAAAATATTCTAGGCTTCTATGAGTGACACATTATTGAGCAGTTAAAACATGGCCTTGCAGGCCTGCTCCAACATGTGGGCTCTCTGACCCTACCACAGAAGAGCTCACAGCCCTCATACAAGCCTCACAGGAATTCCCTAGCTCCATTTCCAGGCTCAAAACTCTTGTGAAAACCGTCCCAAGCAGTGGATGAAGATTCAAGATGCAAACATGTTCCCAGTTGGCTATGGAACAGGACCTGGTGGAAAAGATTGCAGGGCTCTGTTTGAACTGCAATGAGTCTTCACTCGTGACTTAATAGATATGTACCTCTGGGAAGTCCTCCATGAGGGATGCTCAGGAAATGAAATCAGAGCAATACCTAGACTCCACACAAAGTTCCTTTGGCACAGACAAGAGGGCTTTGTTATACCCAGTTGCAGACACTTCCAAAACCCCTCAGGTCAGAACCGTGCAAGAAGGATTGCCAAACCTTCTGTGCAGCTGTAGAAACTGCTGACAGTTGGGCAGCTGTATTCCACTGCTGCGCTGACTCCCCAACCAGCCCTCCTCCTTGGGTGCCTGGCACAGAGAAATTGAAGAAGGTGCAGAAAGCAGCCAAAGGCTGACCAAAGTGTCTCAAAAGCCCACCAAGTAGCGTACGTCTTGCATATTTGCTGGGAAATATAGTGTTTGTCAAGCATACAAGGTAGCTGGAAAAGAGAAGGGAGAACAGGTCTTGGGGACAGAAAGAAGAGGACACACTGCTCTGGGGAGAGGGGCTCTGACCAGGTCATGGCACCCTGATAGATCCCCAGGGCTAAACATTAACTGGGACATTAAAGCCAGCTGACACCTTGAATTTGTGGGGACCAGATGCATTACAAGGTCCCTGTCTGGCAGTGGGGACCTGCTGGGCTGTCACAGCTGGTTTCATGTCTACCTTGCTCCATCCACTCTCCACTCAGGAGCTGACATGGAGATAGGGCTCCAGATGTCCAGTCTGTAGTGTTTGATCCAGGCAATCATTGCTGGACTAGTGGTTATTTTGTTTTGATGGACACTTTTGTGGGGGCTTCCTCCCGTTGAGGTGCCGAAGTGTATCCTGGTGTGTTTGGGTGCCTCCTTGTGATGAGTGAGCACCCATTGGATTCCCCATGCCCTTCCAATGCAGCCAGCTTTGTTTTAGATATTAAATAGCCCTCACACTTGTAGCTCATGGACTATACCTGGGAGAAGCACTGGCCTTTGCTGAGAGCCTTGAGCCTTGATGGTCACGCCTGTGGTGCATCACTTCTCACTGAACATGTATGATGCACAGCTGGCCAGATGCTGCCCTGGAGAGGACTGCACGACAGCTCTCCATCTCACCAGAGCCTGAGGTGCTCAGGGCTTGGCCCCTCCACAAGTTACCAGGCTGTTTTAAGCAGCATGGCAGCCGTGAGCCCTCCAGAACCAACACAGAGGTCTGGGGGTCTGTTCCCTGACCCTTCCGTGGCTGACAGGATCTTTCTTGCGTCAGACACTGTAGTTTTTGAGCCATATCACAGCTGCAGAGCACTGGAAAGCCCTTGTGATCTTCCTGGCAGCTGGGGCTGCTTTTGAGGTGTAACACTTAGTCATGGCACTTAGACAGGGCATAGTCTGCTTGGCTGGGATTTGAAGCTAATTCCAGTGCCCTGCTCTGCCATGGGCTCAGTATGACCCTGGACAAGTTGACTGGCTTTTCTTTACCTCCTCCTTCCTCTACACGAAGGGAACAGTTGCTTTGTCCTGCACTGTAAGGGGTGGTGAAGGGCTCTGCCTCCCTTCAAGAGCAGAGCATTGCAGATGGCTGTTAGGACACAGATTGCTTAGACCATTTACAGCATGGGCTAGCAGGAACCTCACAGATCATGACACCAAATTGCTACTGCCAAAGATACCATGTCGGGTAGGGCCTGTCATGCACAGGGCTGGCTCTTGCTGCTCCTAAATTTTGTTTATGTGCATCATATCACTTGGCTAAAAATGAACCTGCTGATTCCACCAGCACAGTGAGTGAGTCCTAGGACTTATCTCACGAGGTGAGACAGTTCTGTACTTTTTATCCCTGTGTCTCACTAGACTGACCATGCTCCCACCTACCTCGCTGTGGGAGGAACTTCTTGAAGTCCACAAGGTTATGAAAGAGGCAGAGAGTTAAAAACAAGAGCAGACTAATGTGTCTTGCATAGAAGCCTAAATGCTGCATAGATGGGTACCAGTTTAAATACGTTGTTCACGTCTTGCTTGCTTCCTGTCTCCAGTTTACCTGAAGCTTCTCTGTGTTTCATCAGGAGTGCTTACACATTCCATGCATGTAACATCTGGGACCTGTCTTCCTTTTACACTGACACATCTACTGTATGTAGCATCTGGGACTCATCTTCTCCTCTGTGCAGCTGTATCTACTGTACGTAACATCTGGGACCCATTGTCCATCTTCTCTATTGAGTCGTCACTGGGGAAATGCAGCATGTCCTGGGTACTTATGTGTATAAGCAAGTGAGTTAAGGTTCATGAGTCCCCATAATAAAGGTCAATGGAAAACACATTGGAACTTACTATATGACTCATATGCAAGAGCGTGTGTGTACTGGGGACGTGAGCTGTGATTATTATTTCTTCTATGTCTACAGTGTCTACAATGTTCTAGGCAGGGTTAGTCTGGGAGGGCAGTCGAGATTGCATGTGCCTCTTCCTGAACGCTGTTACAGAACCGACAGTGCCAATGAGAGTGGTATGAAGGTGGAATTGTTGCTGTGTTTGTCAGAGTCTCTTCTGAGGGATGTTTGCTTATTGAAAGGTGGAAGGGAAAATAAGAAAGTGAAGCCTTGAGAGAGGAAATGACTTAGGGGATCATCAGGAATATGATGGCCCAATTAAAGATCACTGGGACCTGAAGGGCCTACTCTCTACATGCTTCAGGAAGGAATTTCAAAGGGTGTAAAGAGATGAAACTCTTGCTTTTTAAACACTGCGTACACAGGTAAGGCATCAGAAGCAGTCAGGGGTAGACTTTCTATATCTGCTGACACCGTTCTTGAGAGATGATGGCAATTTATGCAGACAACTATCTTTCTGTTTTATTTGCCAGTTCTGCCACACAATAAAATAAGTTAGAGTGACTGAAGTTCACAAAATTTTTAGCTGTTAGTTTTCTAACCAACACAACACTCTTGTCTTCCAGGGAGATGAATCCGGGGATCCTTCACAGCACAGACCCTCACAAGCATGATCCATGTGGATATTTCCTATACATAAACTTCACAACATCTCATTGCTCAAAGCCAGGGAGTAATAGATGAAGGACAAATGGAGGCAGGGATTTACTGGGTCACAGCTAAATAGAACTGCTCCTTGAGGATGATGTGTTCAGCAGCCTGTGTGTGATCTCTAAATCTTCCTCTCAAAAGAAGCTATTGAGGTCATTGTAGTGGAATAACCACAGTGCATTTCATGCTTTTTTACTCCTAAACAGAAAAGGCTCTAATCCGACCAGCTCAGTTCCTCTTGCTGACAGGAAAAAAAACCTCAGTACCCATGTCAGAAACCTTTCTCATTTCTGACTTGCCTCCAGAACAATGGTTACCAATTCAAATCCCTCCAGCTCTGGAGCGCAGAGTGATTCCTCTCAGGTTAATGGGTAAGCTGCTCCTCACACTTATATTTCTGGGCAAGATGATCTCCTCTGATAGGTTTTTCTGAGGGCTGCACAAGTGTATGCTGCATCATGTGCATGGAGCCATGGGGGAGGAGAGATGCCCAGCTCTGCTTTGTTATCATTGCTCTGATGATGTGTATTAGCTTGGAGATCTGTTTTTGCCAGATAAAAGTGGAAGGTGGGGAAAAGGGCATTTATTTTATTTTTTTTCTCTCCAGGGGTAGGAAAAACACATCTCACCCAGCCTTATTCACATAGAACTTCAAGCCAGTTATAGGGTCTTTCCATAGCCAGAGGAGAAATCCAGAGTCCTCCAGAGAGTGATTCATCCCCCTAGACAGAGCTCTGAGATAACAGGGATGATTCACCCTTTGGAGATGCTGATCATTTTCCACTAGTTGAGTAACATCTAGACAGCTACGGTCAGAGGAGACAAATCCACCTGGTCTGCCCGAGGGAGACGTGGGCACAGCAGAAGCTTACCTGAAGAGAAGGACGGTTGTGTAGTGAGGCCATGGAGGATGACTCAGAAGAATTTGATTTCCTTCCTGGTGGTATCTTAGAATCTCCCACCATGAGTGAAGGATCTAGCACCCCAGTCATAGCGAAGTCATGAAGATGCCAGACTCCTGGTCCCAGTCACTTGACTTTCCAACTACAAACCTGGCCCATGCTGCTCTGTTGTAATACCAAATGTCAGCATGGCTGATCCTGCTGCTGTTCTTTGAGGTCTGGAGAGGGGAAGCAGTGGAGCTGCTTGTTGGGTCCTACCAAGACCTCAGTGACTTAGCCACAGTTTTTGCCCCTATGAAAGACAGTGATGCACTTTCTGCCAAGTTGATTTACCAATGGCTTTTCAAAATGTGTTATTGATCATCATTGCAGTAAAAATGCCAATGTTCCTCAAAGGTACTGAAGACCACTCCATAAACCAGATGGGGAGACAAGCTGAGTGGCAGAGAAAGCTGCTGGAAGAAGAAATAAGGTACAGCCTTATTTCCCGGTCTAGGAAACTCTTGAACCCAGACTTGGATCAGGCCAGTGTAAGCAGAGGACTTTAATTGGATTTATACTTTAGTGCAGCTTTTTCTCCTCAAACCTGGTCTGATATTGCCAAGCTATTGCTCCCAGGCCTGGTGACAAATGCAGATCTTCAAGTGACAGCTCAGATAGGGTGAAGGGCAGAAAAGAGCTTGCAAGTGGCAGGTTGGATGACAGCCTGTGGTACAAGAAACCAGAATAACCTTTTCTGATCAAAGTCTATGCCAAAAACCCCAGTAACTCCTCTGAATTTAGTTTCTCATTCCTAAATCAAATTGATTTGGCCGTAGAGGAAGAGGGCCTGAGTCCCTTGGAGGGACATCAGGCCACCTGAATCCAAAGAAAGAAAACACAGCTCTAATGTTTCCTCACTGTCTGTGCCCTGGCTCAATTACACAGGCTACAGGGCCACCTTTGTCATTTTCAGGTGAATCTCATGTTGCGCACACTGTCCCTGGGAGGAAGGGACATAGCATGTGGAGCAGAGAGGGTCCTGCTTCCATACAGCCAGTTAGAAATACTAACAGCAGACAAACATCTGCAAGGACTCACCACATCAGGGCACATCACTGCAGGAAAGTTAGCTGCAGTACATCCAGATGCAGTGTTTTCTTGGGTGTGGTAGGCATCTGCTCTTGGCCCCTCCTAGACTTTCTTCTTTGTAGAAATGACATTAAACACTTGAAATGCCAAAATGGAGACCAAACTTCTGAAAACAAGAATGGGGACAAAACTCCACTGACTGAGCTGTGCTCCTCTCCAGAGCTGGCTGCTGAGAAGAGGTGCCTTAGGGAAAACAGAAGATTTCAGATATGGGGCTGGAAGATTTTGAGCAGCAAGTGTCCTCTAGAATGGAAGGAACTTCTTTAGCACACTGGCTGCACCGAGACACATGTTCTGGGCTCTCTTTCCTCCCACAGGCATGCTTTCTGCTGCAAAGTGGTCTATAACAGGTGAAATTCAAGGTCATGTGCTTTCAGCAGGAGCAATAACCAAGAAAGTACCTCTGGTCGCTTTGTTTCCAGATTCGCTGTTAAGAACTACCTCACTGCTCTTCCCTGGCCTTTTTCACTGTGCTCCAGAAAGACCCTGTAGCAAATAAATCATGTTACAGGACTGAGGTGGTCTTGGTCACAAGATGACTTCTGTGCCAACAGGATGTAAGTCACTGCTATCTTATGTTGACTTAGAGATTTCTGATTTTTCCATACCTTTTATCCTCTAAACATCCAATGGGAACACCACCTTTCTTAAACCTTACTGCATCATGTGTGAGTTATAGAGAAGAATATTGCTGTTAACAGCAAACTGTCAAATCTCAAATAGATCAAAGAAATGAAATGAGGAATGAATTGTCTGAGCTCTTCAGGCCCTGCTGATTCCGAAGTATTTTTTTTCTTCTTTCTGTCATAAGAATTTATATGCTTGTGAGAATCTGATCAGGTGGGAAGAGCTTTCCTTCTTTGTCTACATCAAAGTCCACATGTTCTTAAATTGCTATAAGTCATTCTTTGCATTTTAATCTCTGGCCATATGTATTAAAATAATTACCTGCCTTGAGGGACAGGGAATAAAGTAGACTTTATTGCATTTCCACAAGACTCTAAAAGTTCCTGCTAAAGATATCAGACAGTGGCAAACCAATGTATTGGAGGAACTGGATTATTTTAGTTAGAGGTACAATTAACTTGTATGCAGGGAGTGTACATATCAGGTTGAGTTAGAAATGAGAAATTACAACTCAAGTAAAGTTGGAATGAAATCCGAATATAATTGGAAATTATATTTGTAGAAAACATGAATACGTTTTCAATATTTTTCAGAACAATGTATATGACACAGTTTGTCCTCCAGGTTGCATCCCATCAGTTTATGAAGATATTGAATCCTTCTGCAGTAGATGTAAAGATGTTGCTGTCATATAAACATCTGAAATGGGAAGGTGATGTTAGCAGGACCAGCACTGATGGGATTGGAGTCCCCTTCAGGGAGACTTGGAGTCTTCCTCAGGGAGACTGTGCCTGACTTCAGCTGGGAACAACAGACTAGCAAGTGGATCCTGCAAATATTTTAGAGGGATGCACAAAGACTGTGATGGGGGAAAGGAGAACTGAACTGAGAGCAAGGACAGGATCCCAGGGAATGGGACATACCAGGCTGTTGCCCACTGCCTGTGTACAGTTGCAGTGGTGATGGTAACAGTGTAGTGGGTGTGTTAACCACTAGGAATCAGGAAATGGTTTGCTCTAGGTGACTGACATGTGCTGACATGGAGGAAAGGTCTCTTGCTTATCTGCAGTTGCTTCCCTGACATGCTGCACATGGGAGGAGTTGACAAGAGATGGAAGACAGATGGAGAAACATCACTGTTTTTTTTCCTGGACCCCTTTGCTTTAGCAAACATGCCACCAAGCCCAACAGCAAGAGAGTCAATCCTTTTGGGACACAGGGCTAACAAACTGCTCGACGGTGTTTGCTGGCATTATGGTGCATCTTGCCAGGGAGATGAGAAAAAAATCAAAGTGCATTGTGGAAAGGAGGCAAGAAGAGCCTGACCTCATGGTGCAAGATCTTGAGGCTTCACTCCTCATGAAGGGAAGTGCTGCTGGTGCTAGTGAGCACTCAGAACTAGTCAGACCACACCTTGAGTACTGTGTTCAGTTCTGGTCCCCACTATACAAAAAAGTCATGGACAGGCTGGAAAGGGTCCAGAGAAGGGCCACAGAGATGATCAGAGGAATGGAAGACCTGCCATATGAAGTAAGGCTGAGAAAACTGGGTTTGTTCAGCCTTGAGAAGAGAAGGTTTAGGGGAGACCTTGTTACCATGTACCAGTACATAAAAGGTGGCTACCAAGAAGATGGAGACTCCCTTTTTACAAGGAGTCATGTGGAAAAGACAAGGGGTGATGGGTACAAGTTACTCCTGGGGAGATTCTGATTGGACTCCAGAAGAAAATTTTTCACCATGAGAACAATTAGACACTGTAATAATCTCCCAAGGGAAGTGGTGGATTCTCCTACATTGCACAGTTTTAAGACTCAACTTGACAGGGTGCTGGACCATCATATATATATTTTACCTTAAAAGGCTGGACTCGATGATCATTGAGGTCCCTTTCAACCTGGTATTCTATGATTCTATAATCCTATCATAGATTCATAGAACCATTTGGGTTGGAAAAGACCCTTGAGATCATCGAGTCCAACCATTAACCCTACTAGGATTTTACTGGGGAAAGGGAACACTGCAGAGCAGGGAGTGGGGCATGACTGAGAGATGATTGATGGCAGGAGGAGGTGAATGCAATGAGGACATTTGTCTGTGGCTGGGAGCTATTGTCCAAGTCTGCCACAAATTATTTCTGTGCTTTCAAATGCAAGAGTGAAGTGGGGTATGTGGGCCCAATGTGCTAGTGGCTGCTGAGGCAGCAATGGCCGTGGGGAAATCCCGTGGTCAAGGCTGGTCCAAGGCCCTGACTATCACTGATCACTTGGACAGGGCAGAAACAGCTGAAAATTACTTCATTAGACTGAATGGGCTTTTTAGACCTTTAGCCAAGACACTAGGCTTTTGGTTCCTGCCTATCCCAGATTTTAGTGTTGATGGACTATGATTTATATGCTCTTCCTCCTCTGGAGCAGGGTTACCAGGTGTTTAGATGTTTCTGGACAAATCCCTGCACGTGCAGGCCAGGGGATGGGCTTGAGCTATGGTTAACTCCTTGATTCACATGCCATGCTCCAAGTATCACAGCTAGAAGTCATCCCAACTATACTCAGATGACTCCTTTTGAACTGTGTGTCCCTCTCCAGCTGTGAATGTAGAGGACCAGGCACTGCTGTGAGTGATCTGTCTCTGAAGGCAGGTTCCTACTTTCCAGATGAGTTTTTCCCCCACTGGCATCTACTTCTCTCTCTTGACTAAAGAGTGCTCCTCAGACACATGGATATGAGCTTAGCTGGAGCCTTCCACATTGCTGATGTCTGACTTGGGGTTAGCTGACTTTATGTGAGTCAGCGCTGCTGTGCCAGATACATCCATGCTCTTGGTGGTCCGGGGTCTACATGAGGTGACATGCAGCCACAAGTCTCTGTGGGAGGAGAAATCAGCTACCACAGGGCAGGAGATAAATGACTAGATGGCTTTATCCAACAGGGAAAAATGTTACTCTGGAAGCTTTGTGCCTATGCTGCTGTGTCTTACTGGGTCAGAAAACCTGCTATTGTCTCAGGAATGCCCAGAATGTCTCAAAATCCCAGCAAATAGCTATTAGCGCAGTTCCTCACCAGTCTGGAGGAGAGAATACCAAGGAATATGCAGAACTCTGGGATTCATGGCCACAGGCTAGAAATCAGATCACCAGATGGAAAGCACAGGCTAGTACTGTGGACATAAACTGCAGTGGCAACTTTAGGAAAGCTGTACTGGGCCACTTGGAAATCTTACCCTTTGGAGGCCCCAGACTCAAAGCCCGGTGAGAGAAGCTGTGGTGACAGCCCTGAGGCCACCATATTGCCACCCATCCTGGAAAAACTCTGACACTCTTCTGGCTGGCTCTAATTCCCCCTTCCCCCTACAAAATGCTGTAGGCAACATCCACCCAGACGAGCCAGACACACGCTAAACACCTTCCCAAAGTGCTGATCCTCGAGAAACTCCAGAAAGACCCAGCCATTCTCATCACTTTCCAGAAGTATTTGAAAAAGAAAAACCAAGAGTTTATCTTGATCTCTTAATCCATCAGGTTTCTTTTCTCTTTGCTTTCTCTACCTCTGCAAGCCTGGTAATTATAATTTATAGCACCTGCTCACTTTGAAATACCTTGGACTCCTTCTGCCTGGCAGAGGAACAGACACAGTGCCCATCTGCTTTAGGTAAGTGCTCGAAAACCACAAAGTTGTTAATTAGACTGACACACGACTCTTCCAGAGTACACATGGTATGTTGTTACTGCACCTATAAACCACCAGTAACCAGATACTCTGCCAGGGGATCACTCCTGGATCAGAGCATTACGTAAAGCCTTGGCACCCCTTGCAGGGCTCAGAGCATTGCCATCAGGTGTGCGTGTTCTCGCTAATCCTCCCCATTGGGCTTCCCAACATGCTTCCCAGATAAAGCAAGACTGCTGGGAAGCAGCTTGCTCACACTTGGTAGGAGGCTCAGTCTCCAGAGCTTTGTATTCCCTTCTTCTGAAATCCAAATTCCTCTTTGTATTCAACTAGTGATCCCTGCCAAGGTCTCCTTCCTGACAACTTAGGCTCCAGGCACTGATGTCTCCACATCCTGTAGCTGACAGGGAGCAGGGCAGGTCTGATTCTGGCCTCACGGGCATGGCTACAGCTTCAGAGGACCTGTGATGAGGGGTGTTTGCAAGGACAGGTATGTCTGATGTGGATGGGGGTATTTGGGTGGATTTGACGCTTGCCTCCTCAGGCTGGCTGGCATCCATGGGGCAGAGTGAATCATGAACATCACCTCTGGTTGGGAAATGCTGAACCCCCATAGTGGATGCCTCCCACTGGAGAAGGAGTGCCCTGAACCACATGAAGTCCTTGATGGGTGATAGTGATACACAGTAAGTCAACCTGGAGCATCCAGGCTTTGGGTCAGCACATGAAGCGATGGGGAATGAGTGTCCTAGACCTATGAATGCCCTTGTCACACAGTTATGTTGAATGACTGGAAACCTCCACTTGATTTGTCAGTCTTCCCAGAGTTAGAGTTGGCATTAACAGGACGCCCTGTTAGTGTGTTTGAAATACTATTTCCCAAAACTCAGGACTGAATCTTCGTTGGTTGATATAGGGGAATCACCCAGGGCAATGGGAACATCTTCACTGAGAACATCCACAGGGGAGCAGCCTGACTGTCCCATCTCAGCTAAACTTGCTTGAATCTAAAGTCAGTTCCTTGGCATGCTGTCTGTCCTGAGAAGGACTGGAACTTCAGTAACTTAGGTTTTGTGAAAGCCAGTGTGCCTCATCTAGGTTAGTTAAAGTGAGTGTCCTCCCAGACGTTGCTGGTTCCTGCACCACAACAGGTCTCTTGTGGGTGACACCACACCTGTCATGGAAAACCTTGCACATCTGAGGCTCATGGGCTAGCAGCTTTGAGAAGGATCCTTGCCTGAAGACATCTAAGCCAGGTTAGAAGGGAGGAGTAAGGGGAGGCCCACAGAAGGAGAGCAACGTAAGCATGGTCTTTGTGACACCTGGTCGGTGTTCTCCTTCCTTGTTTCTGATGTTCTAGAGACAGGTGTGGAAGCAGGACCCAGGCCACGTTAACAGAGAGCTGCTGCTTCTGCTGCCTGGAGGTGTAGTCCTTTGTTCATGTCCTGACTGTGCCATAGACGCTCTGATCATCCTGGACAGGACACTCCTACCTCCCTGTGCATCATCCTCCAATAAAAAAGGAGGAATATCTTTACTTCTGCTCTCTGAGTGACACCGTTTATTGAAGCTTCTTTCTGCCTACACTTTTCTTCTGCATGTATGTACAAGTTGATCTTCTGTTGTTAGAGACTCACAAACTTGCTGCAAACTTCCTTGCTGGTACCATGACCTCACAGCACGCATCTTGCAGAGCCTGAGGAGAGTCTGGCTGCATGCACTGTCTGACATTCTCATCCAGCAAGCAGAGGGACTTCAGTACAGGTCTGAACATGCCTCATGCCTGGGACCCCAGCCTGGACCGCAGCAGGGCAGCAAAGGGACCCAGCAGTTCAGTTCCAAGTGCTACCAAGACTTGGGTTAATTTGTTCTATCTCAGTGGGCATCCTCTTTGAACGCTCAACAGGCAAGACAGCTGCCACCTTTGGAGACAGTTGGAGTTTATTCATCATTATTTCTTGTTTTCCTATCTCAGAGACTCCACTGACACATCAGTTTTTTGCTGCATTTCAGATCTACCTTGGTGCTGTGCAGGCAGTAAATACCAACCTCTCTCTGTCCCACAGTGGCTAGAAGCATCCCACTTATTTGGCCACCTCATCCCTTGAATTGCCTTGTAAGTGTTACTGGTAGAGCTACACTCAAAACAATTGTTCTCAGCCTCCACTTAATTTGTCTGCTTCTGTTGTAAACCTGAGGAAAGACTCATATTGAGGAGTCTGTTTTTCCTCTCCTGTGTCAGTTTGTCCATAACAGACACCTACTTTCCCTTCAAATGCTGTCTGAATCCCAGAATGATGAATGTGGACATCAAATGCAAATATCTGAAAGAGCAAGAAAATAACCAGCACACAATCCCTTTCTGTCTTGTACAGCTGTCTGTTCCACTGTTCCACCCCACTCATGTTGGCTCCCATTTTCACCCCTCCTGTTCAGCTGCCTTGCCTTGCTTAGCCATGTGTTGCCAGCTTGAAAAACAGATAGTTAATATTCCACGAGGTGCCATACAAGTCATGAGGTAACTCAGGAACTGTCATGATGTGCCATAAGGCCACTTCCCCTTCTGAACGGAAAAAAAAATAACCTCTGGGCAACATAAGTACACTGGGTCTCAGATAGCTTGATCAGTAATGTTTGGAAACCGTGCAGTGGGTGACCTATAGGTGTTCCAGGCTGGCTAATTTTTTGGCAATGAATACACAAGAGTCTCATAAACTTGTGGAAAATGACTCAGATATTTTAAAAAGAGCGGAAGAAAAAGTATCTCTAATGCAGACCTGTACTGGAGGCTCTTGGCCTAAGATTAGTAACTCCATTTGGAGAAGTCATGGAAGCACCAGTGAAAACCAAACCAGAGCATTTTAGCTCTCTTTTAGCCTTAAGACATAGAGACTACCATTCCTGTTTTACAGATCATGTATACTTTCTCTTCATGGTGTATTTCCTTGTTTGAATAGAGAGAGAAGGAAAAGGGGGCTACGGAAGAAGATCTCTAAACATGAGCTAGAAGGAGAATTGCAAGGCTCCATGGGGGAGCAGCACAGGATGGAGTTGTGCTTTCACCAGTGTGAGACATAGCAGTGGTACAATCTCATAACATACGTTGTGTGTCTTCAGAATTGCCCCCATCCACTCAGAGCAGGGCCGTGCCTCACAGCCATGCTGGACCTACTTACTGGACTTGTTTCTTGGGCCTTTGCAGTGCCCAAGGGTTCTCTGTTGTACAATGTCTGTAAAGAGGAGAAAGTGCAAGTCATCATCCTTTTCTGCATGTGCTCTCCACGCTTTCAAGAGGCCAAGCTAGAGACACAGACATGTCTTGGTGCAATGTTAACATGAGGCAAAACTGGGTCATGCCTGTTCTCTTGGAGAATAACTATCTGTGGAGAATAACTATCTCAGAAAGTGACTATGTCCTGTACTCTGTGTACTGAGGGCAGGTTTTACTGCAGCCTGTTAGTGATCTGCAGTCAGGGTCTTGCTGAGAGGCATCTTCTGCCCATCCTTTAACCAGGTAGTCTGGACAGGGAAGAGGCCTCCATCATGTGGGACAGTTCTGAGACTTTTGATTTGAGAGACTGTCCCCCCAGTCTGAAGAGTTGGACCCAGCCTTAAGGGCACAGGATGGAAGAGCAGCTGTAGGGGACCTGCCTGATCTCTTATGGCTTCACACTAAATTCTTGTAAGCCCAGGAAGACCAGGATGGGTGGTGTGGGCCTGCTGACATGAGACCTACTGAATATTCTGCTGTTTTGCTGCTTGCTGTTTGTTACAGAAACCTCTCCTGGAACTTTTAATCTTTCACATGGTCTGTCCCAAAACTTCCTCTCCTGGTCACTGGTGGTTGTACATCCCAACTGTGACATTGCAGAGTCTCAAATGAGGCACAAAAATACCTTCATGTGGCAAGTGGAGCCAGGACACTTCGGTACTACTCCTGACTTTGCTGTTGCCCTAGGAAAGATCACTTTGCCTTCCTATGCTTGTGTTGCTCTCGCCAGCGCACTGACAGGGAGAGAACTCTCTGACAAGCGCTTCCGAGCCTGCAGCTAGAGATGACCATGTGTTCCTATCCTCACGGGGAAAGACCCACAGCATTTTGCCCCACAGTTCACTGCGTCTATCAATTCACGCTCATTTTCTGCCTGTGGTTTAGCTAATCCCTTTCCGGTTTCTTTGATCAGCTGAGATGTGATGAAGAACATCCAGCCCAACCACAGCAGGTCACACCTCCCTGAGCTGGCAAGAGGGATACCTGCCTGGCTCAGAAGGAGACGTGTTGCCAGCAGCAGATCTGCCACAAGGGATCATGCTGTTTTCCCAACGCACATCTCTTCTTTTCTGATGCTCTGACAGTTCTCAAAGCTGGGCTTGCCCCAAAGGGTGTGATTTAAATAGTCACCTGTGTAAAGATGGTCCAGAAGCCCTGAGCAGTCTGTGAACATGAGAATGTGTACCCAGGCCCCTCAGAGGGTTGCTTTAAGCTCCATCCCATGAAATGCTTGTTTTCTCAGCAGGAACCTTCCTTATTTACTCTCACTGTGCCTGGTGGCTAAGGTGTGGGTGTGGCTGGTGTAGTCATTGGATGAAGCAGGCCTGCAGGTCACCCCCTCTCCCATCCTGAACCCAGGTCTTTTCAGGTCTAACAGTTCTTTTTTTTTCTTTTTTTCTTTTTTTTTTCTTTTTTTTTTCTTTTTCTTCCTTTTTTCTTTTTTTTTTTCTTTTTTTCTTTTTTCTTTTTTCACCTTTTTCTTTTTTCTTTTTTCTTT
>WUAM01000071.1:440052-456074 GCA_024336885.1 Actenoides hombroni | reverse complement strand
GGCCTCCTGAGCCTTTTCTCTTCTAGATCACGTTATCCCAGCGACATTCCTCTACCACCCCTGTAAGTTCTCTTCGAGTTCCCCAGAGGTGAGGATCTGGCATTTCCTCATCCTTCTGCCTCTTGTCCTCTGGCTGCTCTCCTGCTGCCCGTTGTCGTGCAGGGCAGGTCCCAGGTGGGACAGCAGGGTGTGGACAAAGCCTGCCCAGCACCAAGAGGAGCAGAAGCATCACTGGATGCAGGTCTGGATGCAGCCAAGCAGCCTGTCTCGTAGCCTTTGCTGGCTGTCAGAGTTCAGCACCCCCAGGGAAGCTCAGTGTTTACCCCAAATGGGCTCTTGCCCTCCCCAAGTCCTCTTCTGGTTTGATTTTCAACAGAGTCAGAATGTTTAATTATAAACTTGTTGCTTTGCATCTATCTTGTCTTTGTGAGGAGACAAGACTTTCCTCCCTGTTCCTGTCTTTAATACCTGACATCCCAGCATTTCTCTCATCTCTCCTGCCTCATGGGCTCTTCAGATTCCCTTTCCAGATACCTCCTTCAAGATCTGTGGTTCTTTGATGGACATTAAAATACGAAGAAGAGCACATGAATGCAGTAGTGATTATACTGGTGCTGAAGGAGCAAGGGTCTGATCTGAATGGGGAGCAGTGTGGTGAGCATGTTGTGCCACCATGAAATGCAGTGCTCTGCACACTATATGTTCCTGGCAGCCCACAGGACATGGATGTAACTGGGGCCAAAATAACGGTTCCCAGTTACCTGACACACTTCTGTATGCCACATGTGGTACACCAGTTTGCACCAATTTACAGCTCGTTACCCCCCCATATTTGTGCAGTATCCATAGTATCCATAATGACAGTATCCTGCAAACCACTGCCGTTCCCCATTAGCCCCAAATGCCTCCCACAGTCTTTTGGGTTGAAGTTGCTCTTCTCAATTTCGAAGTGCCAGTTCACACTGAGATGCTGGATGCTCACCAGAGGTGTCTTGCCCTCAGCAGGCTTGGATGGGGGTGAAGTGCAGCAAGGGAAGAAGGAACTGAGACATGGCTTGGGAAGAGGGTGAGGGGTGCAAGGAGCAGGGTGAGACAGCCCTATGGTCTCTCTCCAGACTTTGCTCTCCACCCTTGACCACAACCAGACTTTGATGGAAGGTGCAAGGTTCTCTGCAATGGGCTGGGAAGGGACATACTGTTTCCCAGCTCAGTTCTTGCCTTGCTTGCTCCAT
Source organism: Actenoides hombroni (assembly GCA_024336885.1). NCBI lineage: Eukaryota > Metazoa > Chordata > Aves > Coraciiformes > Alcedinidae > Actenoides > Actenoides hombroni. The sequence goes on along the minus strand of WUAM01000071.1, from coordinate 454,842 downwards.
CCAGTAAAGTGGCAACAATAATATCAATTTCCCTACAGGAAATATTACTTTTCCTTACAGGTTTTGATGATTTTCTTGCACTGCCACTGAGGTTGTGGTGCTGCTGCTGACGGCACCCTGCACTCACACTCATGTACTGAGGAGTTCAGCGGGGAGTGTCACAGGACTCTTCAGCAAACCAGTGCCAGGAAGGACACTTGTTCCCCCCAGTCCCCTTGAGCTGCTGCAGAGTCACCAGCCCCAAGCAGGTCACTGAAGGATCTGAATCACAGTCTAAAGGAAAGACACAGTGGCCGTTACCCTCCTTCTTCAGCACTTTGTGCTTTTCCTCAGTCTTTTCTTAGTGGAGGAAATCAATGAGACTGCTCATCCTTGCCAAGAGCCCTTACAAAGTGATGAAGCTCCGTGCTCCTAAGGTCTGTCCTGGTAACATTTCTAGTCATTTTCCAGCAAATTCCCAGGGACCAGCCTAACTTCTCTATGTCTCTCACTGCTGGCCTCAGTCTCACAGTGGTAGAGAAAAAAAAAAAAGAGGGTGAATGATTCTGTTCCTGGAGGGTACAAGAGCCTGCAACTGCATCCACCTTACTCCTGTGGAGCTTGCAGTACCAGCAAAGTGATCAGAGAATCTCCTATAGCAAGAGCACATGACAGCCCAACATATCCCTTCAAACAAGCCAGGAAAGCATCAGAGTCTTTGGAAAGTGAAATACTGCCAATGAAATGAGGGCTGGTGGTGCCCGTGCTTTTAGGAAGCAGGAACTTCTTTAAATAACAGGCCCAGAGCAGGGCCTGGACGGGCCAGTCACAGAGAGCATCAACTCTTCCTTCCCTGCCCTTGGACCTGGGCTATTCCTCTGCGTGTCTCCATGGGAAAGGTTGGGGAGTTAGAGTCAATTTAAGGCAGACTTGTACCCAGAGGGGTTGGTATGACATCCCAAGTGCCACCAGGCACATCCTAGCTGTTGTCCTGAAGCATGAGGACACCAACTTCAGCTCTCACAAGAGAGCCTGGAGAAAGCTTCTCCATGCAACAATTTCCCATCCAGAAATGCTCTGATCCTTCAAGCCTCTCCTTACAATGGGGTCACCTATGAACATGTCCCTCTGGGTATTGCCCCATGGTGGAACACGCTGGGTGTCCGTGAGCCCATCACAGCAGGTAGGGCAGAGAGAGCACACCCCTCTCCTTACAGCAACCCATGGGGAGCCGTGCTGGCTCCGGAAGGGAGGCATTGCTCTTGCACTCTGCATCAGTAGTTACCTGGGCCTGACACAAATAGAAATTAATCAAAAGTGGCTTTAAAAGCTCCCGCGTTCACCGAGTAGAAAGTTCCTCTTGTTGAAATTGGGTGGGAGAGCTGCGGTTTTTCCTCAGTTCCTTTGATTTGTTGCCTAATGCAGGGGATGGATAAATCTCTAAGCCCTGAGATTTAGGGCAGGATTCATACTTTACATCTTCAGAAGACGTAGTAAACAGCCCTATACTCTCTAATCCTGGGAGCAGGTTTGTACCTGCTCGCTCTGTATAAACTGGACCAGCTACAACAATTTCACATTGTGGCTGAGTTCAAAACATCCCCTTGGGGATGAAATGTTTATTGCAGGAGATTTTTAAGATGGATCCTAAAAGGGAGAAAGGGACTCTCACCTCAATACTCTTCACAGACTCTCCAGGACTGTCACACAGAGGATGCAAAAAATGGTGTGTCTGCAAGAGCAGTGAGACACCTTGGGCCATAGGAAAATACTCTGAGGAGGAACTTGCTGGTAACCTTTGTCACTTGTTCCCCACGGGCCAGGCAGGGGTGGGTGGCCTGCCCACAATGATGAGGAGGCCTTCATTTACCATGGCTGGCAGTTCCCCGTCATGGCATGACAGCTGCAATGGCCCTGGATCCAGCTGCACATGTCCCCATTGCCCCTCTGGGCAGTCTGCACTCAGACTAATGTCAGATTGTCCAAGGATCCCAGCCTTCCCAGAAGCAGGTTACTCCAGAGCCTTGCAAGAAGCCTCCTGGGCCATGCAGAAGTTTTCATCAGGGGCAGGCTGGCTGCCAAGAGGTAGCTGAGCTGTGCAGAGCATAGGAGCTTTCCATGGCACCTGCCCCACTGCAGATACCTGGAACTTTGGGTTGCTCCAACCCAGCCCCAAGACTCTGCAGCAGAGCAGATGGGGACCAGTTTGCAATCTGGACACCACATCTTGGGGACAGCATGTTAGGACATCTGGTGAGTTTTAGTCAAGCTATGAACTTCTGCAGATTCTCCAGTGGTGCATTTTCACACAGTGTGGAGGGCTGTGCCCTGAAGGTGACCTGCTCATGGGGTGCTGCAGAATAAAGCAAGCAGTGCAGGGGAGTGGGCGATCCTTGGGGTGGGACACAGCTCCCCACTCACCAAGGGCCATGTTTGCCAGCCTGGCTTTAACAACTGACATCACACTGCCGTGTAACTTTGCAACCACCCCCTTCATGACTGCAAATCCCCGGGCATGACCAGTGCCAAGGGGCTGAGGAAGGCAGGGGTAGTGGTGACTCTGCACAGGAAACTGAGTTACTTACAGAATCTTCAGGCTGTAGAGGCCAGAGAAAGCTTCCCCTGGGATCCTGGAGATCTGGTTTCCAGAGAGGCGTCTGCAATGGAAAGAAGAGCCAGTAATGTGTCAACGTCTTTTTAATGACAGTCCTTTGTCTGCAGCGGCTGAACAATCTGTGCATCTTGCCACAGTCCCCTTGGGAAGGAGGCTGCAACACCTGAGAGCTGAGCCATGGCTGTGTGCTTGGGCAGCCTTTGCATATTGCCCCCTCTTCACAGCCCAGGGACCAGGCAAAGAAAATAACAGCTGATTACTGCTATCAGACCTGAATCCAGTGATTTCAGCATTCAGTGACAGCTCACGGCTCAAGTCATTCCCTGGATATCCACAGAGGACCCCACTCTACAGAAACTACAGCACTGGCTGTCAGTGAGAGGGGCTTTGCTTGAGGGCACTGACCAACCTATAGACCCTGCTTTGTGCCAGATGCCTGGCAGTGAAGGTGGAGCCGGGGGAGAGCTGCTTCCTGCTCCTGCATGGTCCTGGGAGGACTATCCCTAAACCATGCACCTTTATCTGTCCCTTTTGTCTGCATCATGCAGGTCCTCCTTTGTCCTGTCCATCAAAGCTCAATGCCACTTTGCGTCCATTCCCTCATTCCCAGGCTTTCTTTGACCTATGTGACCACAGCTAAGGCCCAGCTCCTCAAACACATGAGAGTTTGGTATCACTGCTGTAAGGGGAAACTGGGGAAGGGGCTGGAGGTAGGGAGTACCATGTAGGTGCCACAGTAGAGCCAGCTCATCTGACGAAGGTTTCCAAGACCAGGACAGAATAGTCAAAAGTGGTTCTTGGATGAGTTATGGCTGGAGAAAAAAACACAGGAGGGAAGATGAGGAAAAGAACCATGCAGCTTGATAAGGCTGATGAATGAAGATGAATGTGAAAGGATGGGAGAGAAAGACAGAGTGAAGAACAGCATCACAAAGGGAAGTGGGACCATGGGGGACACAGGGCAAAGAGCAAGGGATGACATTCAGAACTGTCTGCAAGAATTTATCTGAGGAAACCTGGGGGATTCATTGTTGTACAGCATCATCTGATCAGGGTGCTCAAAGCAGGCTGGGAAATTAACAGGCATTTGGATTTTTCACTGACGTTGGAAACTACATCAGTGTTAGCATCAGTTTCACTGGTGAGGACAGCAGTCCTGAGACACCATGGTGGGGGCCTGTGGAGGAGCCAGGAGTAAAGTCCAGGACTCTTGAGTCTACACTTGACCTAAGAAGAATCTTCTCCTTCTTCCATGAGGACAAGTGTGGACCAAGTCCCAGTGCCCATCAGCCAGAAATCATGAAGACAGGTTCAACAACCTGTTTAAGACTCCAAATTCCTACTGAATTTGTGCATTACTTTCTGAACTTCAAGTGGTCAAACAGGCATCAAGGTTGGACTCCATAGTCACAGGGTAAGTAACTTCTTGTCCTACTGACTTGAAGTGCAATACTGAATCTACCAAAAAGAGACAATGAACATAATTTGTGACCAGGCTCATCTTCACTCTCTCAGAAAGTCTAAACCAGTCCCAAGAGGTCAGGCACAGATGCTGATGAGCTTCCAGAATTCATTTAGCCTTGACAAAGCTTGTTTCTTTTTAGACGTGAAGCATGAGCAGTGTAATCCAGGCTGGAAGCAGGACTCTGCAGAGGTCATGGAGAGGATCGGAGCTGTTTGGAGGAACCACACTCGGCAGTGGCAGAGCAGGCGTGTGCGGGTGCCCGAGCTCTCTCCCTCCCTGTCTCTCCCCTCGGGAATCTGGAGAAAATTGCTCCCATAATTAGGCCTCCGACAGCGTAAACAGAACAGGGTCGTTTCTTTAATGTGTGTGAGCAGGTTGTAACCTGCCTCTCTGCAGCATGGGAGCCGCCTGGCAGGCTGGGCTATTTGTCACTTGGGGGCTGTGATTTGGGGTAATTGCTCCTTTTGATTGCTGATTTCCACATGGGAGGGAGTGTTGTCCAGGAGACTGGGGTGCTCACCTGGAGGGGAGGTGTTCCTGCACGGCATCCTCAGCCTGCTCCCAGCATCCTCCTACCAGGCTGCGCTTGCTCTGCGGAGGGCTGTCTACCCTCGCTTCCCTGGAGCTCCTGTCTGCCCCCCTGCCTCTGCTGGCAGCGGTCTACATGTAGTCACGGTTAAATCTGCTTCGCGATTTGTTTCCTGGCAGCTCTGCAGATTTATGTTCACTTTCCTGGGTGTGTTTGGGTGTTAGCCAGGTCCCCACATGGATCTGGGACCTCCAGGATTAGCAAGAAAGGATGTGGAGCTTGGGTGGAGCCCAGAATGGGGCTCCTGGCTTCAGAACAGCGTAGTAGGGAAACTTGTGTTCTGGTGTGACATATGCTGAGCCAGCTCATGGCATCTCAGCATCATGGACAAAACAGAACATGAAGGGAAAAACAACTCTGTGGGAGATGCACTAGTTTCATTGGGAACCACATCTGGGTGACTTTAGAGGCACAAAGCATCTCCCGTCCCCAGGAAAAACAAGCACACCTCCCTGTTGCTGCTGCTTCTGTCCTTGGCCATGCCTGAGACTATGGGCTGTCCCTGACTCACCTCTGGCTCTTCTCTCCTTTACCTCCTCCTCAGTGCCAGAGTAGCCCAGCTCCTCTCCTCAAGGCGTAGAGCTCCATGCTGAACCATGAAGCAGGCACCAGATGCAACCACTTCACTCAATCCACCTCCCAAGGCACACACTGGGCTCAAAAATGGGCTCTGCTTCCTTATAAGCATGCGGAGACTGGAAGGTGGGAGATGTCTGTGTTCGTGCACACAGTCTGAGGTTTCACTTTCCTACAGGTTTACATGGCTGGGATATGCACACAGGGTCTGGAGACATGGGCTTTGAAGGTTTGATCTGCCTCCCAGCACAGTATCTGCATGATGCTGTGAGTGGTAGCCAGGTGTCCAAGGCAAGGGAGCACAGCTGTCCCAGCTCTCCAGGAGTAGGTCATGAACAGGTAGGTCTTTTGGGGTATCCAGTCCAACAGGAGGAGTGGGCACTAGAAAGAGATGCCTGCTTCCATGTCATTGGCTCCTGTGCCAGTTCATGTAAGAGACCCAATACACAAAGGACTCCCTTAGTGTGACCCTTCCTCTCTCCATGGTCACTCAACAATCTCCCCAATACTTGGTTCCCTCTGTACCTCTCACTCAAACTCTCCCAAAAACTGCCTGGCAGACAGACACCCAGTGAACATCTCCAGAAGCCAAATTCCATGGAAAATCCACTGAAATCATCACTTCCGTTCTAATTAAAAGGGAACAACAACGTCTGAAGTGATGCTGCCAGTGTGACTTCCCCTGAGACAGCTCTTAATTTGCTCCCTCTTGGAAGAGTGACGCAAATAACCCCATCGACAAGGACTGAGAGGTGGCATTCCCTTGTGCCCTAAGCGCATAGGGTGAAGAGGAGCTACTCTTGTAGGGATGAATGTCTGGTCCAACAAGGCACACAAGCTCTGCTCCAGGCCTGCTAAGGTCTCTTTTTTTCAGGATTCAGCTCTATATCCTGCTGTCCTGGAGCTTACAGCCTGAGACAGGGTTGGGAGAAAGGGAAAGCTCTGGGTTTAAAGTTACCAATGGAAGAAGGAGAGAAGGGGCAGGTGGAAGGTGAGGGTGGGAGCTGGAGTTGGATGGCTTGTTTCAGAAAGCTCACATGTTTTGTGGATTTTAGATTCTGCTCCCCACCACCCCCCCAGTTCCCCACTCCTGTGATTTCTGGGAACATTCCTCCAGGCTTTGATCTGCATTCCCAATACACTCCAAGTTGGAACAAACTCATGGTTTACCACCTCATGGTTGCTGCAGTTCAGTTACCACAGGCTCCCACCCCCTCCTGTATCTTGGGCTTCTTGGTCATGCTACAACTTCCATGGCACGCCCAAAGGCTGTTTGTTAGGCATGATCGCTCATGTCATGTGCTCAGGCAACACGATGATGCTCTTATCTTTCACATTAGGAGGCAGGAACATTGCCCATTGGCAGGACAGGACAAACACGTGTGTCCATATCACAGTGGAATTTTCCTCTTGCCAGATCTTTATTGAGCATGTCAGCCTCCCGCTTTGATCTCCTGCTCTGGTTCATTTCTCAAGCACCAAGCACTGTCACGGCAGTAACTGCGCCCAGGGAAACTCTCTGTGCTTCTGTCTAAACAGTGTCATCACGCCAAGGCTGCTCCATCCCCTGGGTGCTCAGGGGACCAAGGGCTCTGGGTTATGGCTGAGTTTGATTTGTGCTTGTGCAAAGCAGGAAGGGAGTCAATTAAGCCATGCAAATGAAAACATGGTACACTTGACAAAAAAGCCAGACTTGGAATCTGCAGCTGGCCGAGTCTGGTATCACCTGGATCACCTTATTCCATCCCTGAGGAGGAGACTACGCAGGCCTGATTCTAATTCCATGCTCTGTACCCCAACCGAATGCCTGTTCCAACTCGATGTATTGATGGCATTCGTTTCTTTTGTTTATGGTCCTCAAGCCAGTTTTCAACCCACACGAATGTTCATAGGCAATCCAGTTTGGATTCATTTGCCAAGTAAGTTTTAATGAGACACAACTCTTTAATGAGCAGCGCAATACAGGACATTGATACCTCCACTCTATCCCCTTATAAACCGTCATGGTTTTCAAGGGAGATTTGTTCTCTTCAAAACTTCAGAGCAGTTTTGACTTTCTACTCTACTCTGGGTGCCCCACTCGGGGTACCCCAGAACAAAGTTAGTTATTCAGAAGGCAGTTTTTAGGAAAATTTGGGCTAGGTATACTCATTTGCAAGGATTTTTTTCAATTGATGAACACTATCTCTAGTCTACATGGAGTAGAAAAAGAACTGAAATCTCTATTCACAAGATTTTGAATTTGACTTGGGCCCCTGCAATAACTTGGCTTCATTTTTTAATGTACATGGGGGAGTAACTCTTAGAAGCCCTTCTCTCCTGTCCACACCTTAGCCAATGTCTGCTTCTGTGCCGTGCTACATTGCACAGGGGTGTTCTTTGGAAAGCTTCATCAGAGGAATTATCCTTTAGCCTTCTCTGTGCTTTTGCCTACCCACTGAATTGACTATCAGTGCTGCCCTCTGCCAAGGACAAATATCAACCATGAGAACACAAAATCCTGGACGAACTAGTCCCCTTGTTGCTAACAAGTTGCATCCTTGTGCCTTCTCAGACACAGGAACTAGGCAGCATCCTGGGGTGACCATGATGTCCAAACATTCAGAGGACCTGCAGCTTCTCACCTACAGCCATCTGGAAATAGAGAGCTGTGTCAGGCAAGGTGGCCACCAAGAGAACAGTGATGCTGCCTTCAAATATCAGTGTGGCAAAGTCATGGCCCTGCAAGTGTATGTCTCTCTACCAGAGCCCTCTCCAGCCTGTTATGTGATGGGAACCCACCAAAGATGTTCTCCTAAGAGTACCCTGCTCCAGATGTGTTACTGCATTGCTCCAGGAAAGGCTTTTCACTATGGTGCCAGCACACTTGACCGTTGCCGAGAGATGTCAGCACCAGCAGAACTGTCACTCCAGGACTCATGCCCCAAAGTCAGCATTACTGTAGTGCCACCTCTTACACAAATGAGATTGCCTGGAGGGAGACCCTGCGCTGAACAATACCCCCAGAGATGGATATTTCAGATGTCTGGGAGCTGATGTGGGTGGTTGTGGGTGCTTGAACACCAGGTAGGGGCACGGTGCAGCAGTGCTGGTGCTCCATAACCCATCATCGCTCCCCCAGCCTTTGCACCTGCATGGGAAGAGCAGTGAGAGGGGGGGTTACTTGACTGGTACAGGGGAGGAGAAGAGTGCCACTGCATTTGTATTCCCAGCATACAGGCTTGTACATTATTTCATTTTGCTTTTATGCTGTTTCTCGGCCTCCAATCCCTTGGGTTGCAAGAGCTGCCTGGGGAAAGGCAACAGCCGCCACGGTGTGGGTCCTGAGACTGCTGTGCCTGCCTTGATGCAGAGGCACGGCACTCCCCGTGATGGTGAGTCCCTCTGCCCTCGGGGCCTGAGAAGAGGCAGGTGAAAGAGCCAGTGGCTGGGAAGGGGTCTGATCTTGCCGCTGTGCCCCGAAGCGAGAGGTGAATGGCAATGAACACCTGCCTTTGGCTGCAGTTTCTCTTCTTGGCACCAAGCACTCGTGTTTGGATTCAAAGCGCGGTAACAAAGCCCTTGCCGGCGAACGCATTTCAACATGTTATTATTCCCAGGCCGGCTTTCAAGATCCTCTTTCTATTCCTTCTGTACTGATTGCTCTTGTTTCTCTTGGCTCACAGCTCTGGCTTTTCAGGCTTCATTAACTGGAATTTATTAGCAACTTTAAACAATCTTCCTGCTGCCAAAAAGAAAGAAAGAAAAGTAGAAAAAAAAAACAGAAAAAAGAAAAAAGAAAGAAACAAAGCGGATACACACTAAACTCTGGGCTGCTCCCTGCCTGTGTGAGGCCCAGGTCTGAACACTTCTATCACTGGAGGTTTTCTTAGGAGGCAAGGACCAGTGAGTGCCTGGGCTGGGACCTGGGATCATGCCCACTCACAGTGAAGCCTCTCCTGTCTCTGCTCTTTTTCCCTGCTGGAGTTGGAGGCTGGTGGTGACAGAGGAGAGTGAAGATTGATGGAGGGCCATTGGAGAGGAGTCCTCGGTCACATCACCTCTTTAAAGCCAGCTGAGACTGGAGTCTCTTGGCAGCCTTCAAGCATGAGTGCTAATTGTGTCTGCGACACCTTCCTGAGAAGCTTGCAGTAAAAAGTAATGACTAACAGGTCCCAGCACACCTGAAAGGCCCATTGTTATTGCTGAATAAATGGGTAAATAGAGGCACTGGCAGGGAAAATCACTTTACCAAGACCACACAGTGAGTGAGCAGTTTGAGCTGGAGCAATCCTGGTGCCCTCATCTCTGCCCTAACCAGAGCCTTGCTTCAGATCGCCTGGGGGACGTGGCTGTTTGGTCTCCAGGGGGAAGCTGTTCTGTGGGACACAGATAGCATGGTATGGCTTGGGTAATTGCTTCTCTGTCCTCAAGACCCTCACGTGCCACCCTGCTCTCACTTGTTCCTCGCATGTCCTCACCCAGCATGGGTGTGTGCAGAGGACTAACATACTCAGGGCTCAGGTGGATCCACCAGCCTGGATTCACAGTGCTCACAGCAGCCTGAAGGAAAAGCAACAGGGCACATTTGTCCTCAGGGACACATGTGCTTCATCTACCCATTTTGCAGCTTTCTTTCCCCTTCCTTTTATTCCTGTTCCTTGGTTGAACCTCAGCTCCATGCACAAGATGAGCCTTGAGTCTAGCTGATCTCTTGACTTTCATAAAACTTCAGCTTCATGAGATGCCTGAGATGGTGCTAAAGTAGAGGCACAGAAAGAGGAGGAATCAGAAAAAGTGTGAAACACCAGCTCTCCTCCGAGCTGCTGTGACTCTGGGCTACTGGGTCTATATCTAACAAGATAAAAGATTGGCAGCAGAAGAGCAGGAGAGTGGAACTATGAGAAGCTCATGGAGGAAGCAGAGGAATGTGATGGTTACCAATCACATTCACATGTGTTCAAGGGTCAGGAGTGTTAGGAGTTTCTGGAATGTTTCTGAATATTAGACCAAGGTAAAAATATCCCAAAATATAAGATCTTCTAGGGGACCTGAAAAGGAGATTTGAAAATCTGAATTTAGCAAATATTTTTGGCTGAGGAACCTGTGATTTTTATTATTTTTTTTCAGAATGTTCAAGCATCCTTTTTAAGGCATCTTTGCCATGAAGAAAATATCATTTTCTTTTCAAGTTTGACCCAAAGTGAAAGAGTAAAGATAGCCTGAAAGTAACCTGAAAATGAAATTAACTTTTCTCTTTGAGTTTAGAAAAACTTTTTTTGATTGACCCAGACCCCAGAACATCAGTTTTGGTTCACCTTGAATTGAATTTTGCAAGTTTTGTCTTCAGTTGCTCCAGCATGTTACTCAGCCAGTTTATCAAGGGTGTAACAGGGAACACAACAGTTATGAGGCTGGCTGGGGCTGAAAGGTCACCCAAAATCCCTGGAGATGAGAAACCTGGTGAAAGGTTTCCATCTAACTGAAGAAAGGCACCTGCAGCAAGGATGGACTGCAGCAGAGTCCTCTTCATCATCAGCCCTTCTTTGCCTGGAGGTCAGGCAGGCAGGTGGGCAAGCAGGTCTTCCTCCTCCCCAGAAGCACTAACACTAAGATACCTGGATTGTACCTCATTGCTCAGTAGAGTTCTCTGGTCTTTATTCACCTAACATGCCCCAGCATGGGCAGTTTTTCCATGGGGAAGTCAACAGAAGGCTTGGTCTCATGTGCTACATGTCAGCTCAGTAGACCCAAAGAAATACGTTTTGGATAGATGAAATCTGCAGATAATTGAGCTGTGAAACCTGAACAAAATTCTGTTGAGGATCTGTAAACAGGCAGGATTTGTTTGCTTGAATCTTGTGCATATCCCAGCACAGAGGGTGATCCCATCCTGAATGTCATGGTCCTGATTTAATGTTTTGGGATACAAGTTTGGTAAAGATATATGTGCAAAGAGCAGGGGAAATGCCAGGCAAGTTGCCTTACTGGTCAATGACAGCCCTATGAATAAGGTAGACACTGTCCCTGTCTAGATGTTGTTGTTGAAAGAATCACTTTTAATTCCTGATAATATATATAAAAATCTTTCCTTGTTTGATTTCATATAAATTACTTGATTTTTGTGAATATGATTACTGTTTTACTGCCATCAAATTCAATAGAAATAGAAATATAACGCTGCAATTTCCATTTCTTCTCTTAACTATGATGTTTTTTCCTTGTCAAAATACCTTTGCCTTCCAAATGGGGACTTGTGGCATTTTGAACCTTTAGTAAAATGTTCTCTAACCACTTCCAATTATTTTTCAGATTTTCCTGTTTAAATTTTTCCTCTTCGTCTATTTAATTCATAATTATTGTTGGCTATGGGAAGCTGGCACTTTTGGACCCTGTGAATAATCTTTTCATTGCTGGTTGAGACTGTTTGGTTTGTTCATGACATATAATCAGGACACGATTGCTTGCAGCAAGACAACTGTTAATTGTATACCAGAAAGTATGGACTCTGTATATGAAAAGCTGTGCTACCCCCAGTAAATGCTTTGGGTGTCCGCACTTCAGCATGGACACTGACAAAATGGGAAGAGAAAGGCTGCAAGATGGTTGTGAGGCCTTGGAAAACACACATTCTGTGTTAAGCTAAGGAAGGATAAAAAATGATTCCTGCTCAGTCAGGAAATGCCTAGAGGAGAGGAGAGTTTGGGTAGCTGGGATGCTTAGAAGTCCAATGAACAGAAGCTACAGAGAGATGAAGACAAGTTGCAAGACCATCTGAAGTAGAAAACCTCATAATTATGGGATTTGACCTGTCATGGGAATAATGAACATTGGTATCTGGCCTGGTCTTTTTAGTCAAGACCCAACGTTGAGAGAAGTAAGTTTGTCTTTCCATATGTGTGTCCACATCAAGTATGTACAACTCAGTTGCAAACCCTTTTCTAAATGCACAGCCAGGACCTTCTGCTCATGACAGTGGTGCCTGAGCATGGCACACGGTCACACAGAGCAGAGGCTCATGCCAGTGAGGTGTCAGGCAGGTCAGCACCACAACCTGCATGCCTCACTGACATTGCACTGCAGTACTGGATGCTGATGATTCAGGGTCCCTCCACGGCAGGGCACGTGGGCTAGAACATGGGGGAGATGAAAATACCTCCTTTCAGGGTAGTGCAAACACCCGTTCTGTAGGAAATTCCTACATTTTGGAAAATATCATTTTTGAAATGTGAACATCATAGGTGGTGGTGGCTGTGAGAGCTGATTCAGTAAAGTGTTTCATTTAAACAGATTAAGCTGTAGTAAGTGTTATATATACAGTAAATTTACAACACATACCTCAAATGTGGCATTAATATCAGTATTTCATGCGGTGTAATAATAATGTTTTGAAAAAACTCGGTTTTCCAACAGCAGCTATTGTGTTGAAAGGACCAACAGCATGAGAATAACACCTGGAGGTATTTCTCATGGTCAAGTGGAATAACACCATACAGGTGCACTTCACCCGTGCAGGAATGACCAACCTCAATATTCTGCCCCCCAGGTTCCCATTTTTTGAGCTCCCAAGGGATTCCAGTGGTTTCTGATGCGGGCGGTTAATTTTCACACTTTCAGAAGTGGGGCCACTCCTTCCCTGACGCACAGCCACATGCCGATCCCTGGGGACTGTGATTGCTGCTGTGTCTGGGGGTGCCTGCTCAGACCGCAGCAGACAGTGCTGCACGGTGGGACACTTCAGCCTCTGGGGCAAACTTTTCAGACTTGAATTGCCCAGGCTCGTTGCTGTCTGACCTACAAAGTACCCGGGAGCTGCTATGAGGGGACCCTGTATGCAGAAGGGTGAAAGAAGCTTCTTGTTTGCTGGCTCTGCTCTGGGGTACACTGCTGATTTTTGGGATATGGATTAATGGTTTGGGTCCTCTTTTAGTTTGGCTTTTGGTACACGCACCATTGTGGCAGGTGCAGCCTCCCCCAACAGACAAAGCTCAAAGCAAACAGGGTGTGCTGGAGCAGTTTGGCACCTCGGCCATTAAGCTGCACCTCCCAGTGCTTAACTGGTGCACTGGGGTATGACTGGGGTCCTGCTCAAGAGCCAAAGGAGCTGGTTCTTGGCAGAGCAGCGGCCCTGGCAGTTGGACCCTCCCCTTGGACACACCACCGAGGACACTGCCGTGGATTGAGGGAGTCTCTGTGGATCGAGTGGGCCTCACCCCCACTTTGGGTGAGTGGTGTCTCAGGCACTCTGATGTGGGGCATTTCCCCTTGATGAGTGACTGTGTGCCCGTTTTGGTTCGTTTTTTCCTTATGGTTTAGGAATTAGTTGTGCAGTAGTTAATTCCCAGCAGGCATCCAAACTGGTATTGGTCAGAAGGAGCGCTGGGCAGCTTTGGTTGCAATAAACCCCATTTTGGACAGCGGCTGCTGTTTGGTGTGTGGGTGCCTCTGTGACAACCATCTCAGCCTGAAGGTAGTGACCTCAGTCAAACCTCGAAGCTAGAGCAGCAAATAAACCCACTCCCAGCAAATAAACCACTGTAGCTGCAGTGACAACAACGGGGGTTGTTACCAGAGACACAGGCACCCCCCCAGTGTCCCCGTCACCCTGACCATGCTCTGCCTGATGTGGTCACTCTGTACTTACAGCTCCTCCAGGAAACGCAGGTGACGGAGGGTGCTGGGCTGCAGCCAGCTGATGTTGTTCATGCTCAGGTCTCTAATGGGGAAGAGAGATAGAAGCCTTTGATCAGTCACACTGTGGTTTGCACAGAGTAAATCCCAATGCCAGGCCCTGTGCCCTATCTCTGCTAAGAGGGAATAGGAGAAGCCCCTGCAAACAGCATTAAACATTAGCATCTTTGCATAGCCCAGGCTCTGCCTGCAAAGAGATGGACAGGAGCAACCAGAGAGAGACACTTGCTGCTTCAGGGTGATCTGCCTGAGCTTCTCCACGTTATGGAGCAAGTTAGGACATTTCCTAATGGCACAAGCAGTATTGGTGTCTCACAGTTTTTGGAGATCGAACAGGAAGCCCACTGATTGGACTAGGTGATCTTACAGGTCTTTTCCAATCTAGGAAATTCTGTGATTCTGTGATTCTGTGATGCTGGCATAGGAGAATACGTCCTTGGGCACAAAAATGTCTTTCTGTGAACACTGGTCATGGCACCCACCACAGGGAGCTTCTCCTGTGTGTGGATAGAAGATTTGAGGACAGAGCAAACCATGGAAGACAGGCTACATCCTACTGAACAGACCTGCTCTAAACTAGAAAAACTAGAGAACAACTCCAGAAATGAGGGGTGAAGGCTCTGTGGGTGACAAACTCTGAGTTTAGGGAGTGAGAGGAATCTGTCTTACTGTGCATGTCTAAGTCTTTGCCATCTCCAGTTAAAGGCTGGGGGGTCTAACAGACCCTTCTGGGGGAAACTGTGACACTACCCAAGGGGGTCCAGGTGGCGTTCTGGGTTGTAAGAGCTTAGCACGTTACAGAGGCACTGAGCTGCCCGCTGCAGAACTGTCGTTGTCTTAGGATATTCATAGAACCATAGAATGGTGGGGGTTGGAAGAGACCTCTGGAGATCATCA
>WUAM01000071.1:392896-417181 GCA_024336885.1 Actenoides hombroni | reverse complement strand
GGGAGCTGGGGTTGTTCAGCCTGGAGAAGAGAAGGCTCTGGGGAGACCTACTAGTGACCTTCCAGTACCTGAAGGGGACAACAGGAAGGCTGGAGAGGGGCTGGTTACAGGGCCTGGAGTGAAAGGACGAGGGGTAATGGGTGTAAATTAGAGAAGAGTAGATTTAGATTGGCTGTCAGGAAGAAGTTCTTTACACTGAGGGCAGTAGAGCAGTGGAATAGGCTCCCCAGGGAGGTGGTTGAGGCCCCATCCCTGGAGATATTCAAGGTGAGGTTGGACAGGGCTCTGAGCAGCCTGGTCTAGCTGAGGGTATCCCTGCTCACTGCAGGGGGGCTGGACTAGGTGACCCTGGGAGGTCCCTTCCAGCCCTGGCCATTCTATGATTCTATGACATGCCTCACAGCTGTCCTGGAGCCATGCACAGGCTGGTGGGAGGTGCAGTCCCCAGACACATATGAGTGTTGTTGCAAAATTCCTTTACATGGTTTATCCCATTATTTAGCAGGTTTATATATCTCAAACAGAGGCAGCAAAGCACAGAAGAAGGGAAGAAGAACATCCTGACCACAGTTACTTGTCACCAGCTGCTACGGATAACTCATAACTCCAACAAGAGCAGAGGGAATGGTGCCCACCACACAGAAGACGCACGGGAGGAGTTGCAGTGTGATGTGTTCTGATCCCAGCTTTGGCACTATGAGTGATCACAGGGTAATAATGTCTTTAAACGCTGTCCTGGAGCAGGGCCTGCGGTACAGAGTGACCACCTTTGCTCACAGCCGTCACGGGTCCTGGTGCTGGTCACCATTTTAAGGGGACTTCTGATTGGAAATGCAAAGGAAAGCCATAAGGCACTAGGCATGACAATCCCTGAATCACCCTGAAACTACAGTACTGAGAGTTCTGGTGCAGATCTGCCTGTTCAGCCTCTGAAAATATCTGCAATTGCTCTACTAACTTATATATCCCAGTAATACTTTAACACCTGGAGGTGTTTGGGGTTTTCCTGGTCCATCAGACAGAACATTCCTACCTCCTTGTTACATCCACCTGCATCAGTGCTTTCCTCTCACAACAGTGCAAGCAATCCCAGTCCTGCTTTCGACACCAGAGATGCCCATCTCCAGCCTTCGAACGCCCCATATGTTTGCAGAATGATACAAATACTAATTTATCTTAAGGAGACATCAGATTTACAAGGAAACCACCTCTGTGCACTCCAGTTGCCTTCCAGCAATGGCTGCAGTGTAGGTTCCAAACACATCCATCCAGTCTCCAAAAGTCAACCTGATTTTAACAACCAGATATAAAAAAAGCAGCATCCTGACTGTTGCTGCCCATTCCCACAGAGGAATCTCAGACTGAAAGCTGTGTGGGTGTGGGACCTGCAGTATCAGGTCCTGGAATGAGGCTGCAAGTGATGGAACTTGGTCTGGGAGAAGCTGCTCAGTGACAGGAGACAAGGCTTCCTGGGCATGGAGGGGCAGGTGTGGGATTTCTGAGCAATGCTGGTGGTGTTTGTTCTGCTGTGCATGGGGAACAGGCCCCAGCGTGTGTTCTTGGTAAATAAATGAGATTACATCAAGAATACACCCAACTCCTATAATTTACTTTTCATCCTAACAAAACCAGCCCTTCATGACTCTGGATATTGTCAACTTGCTTGAGCAAAAGGGTTAACAATGAAGAATATTGGGTTTCTCTTATTTGCCTTCTGGATTTGGAACCTTTAGAGGCCTGAGAAATGTCTTTTTCAAAGGAAGGACCCTCATTTTATGTGATTCCAGGAGCTGATGTTTGCTACAAGCTCTAAGAAGTGTAAAGGTTTGACATGCCACCAGTCACATGTGTGCTGCTCTCTGTGCTCCCATAAGCAACACCTGCCCAGTTCCTTGCTGGTTGATCTTCCAAAATGTGACCTGGAACATGGATACTTGGCTTCACAGAGACAATCCCTGACACATTCTAAATGCCTGGTGAGGATGGGAGGTGGGAAGTCAACACCAAGGGCTGCTGCTGTGGTATCCCCAAACTGGAGACCACTCAGCCAGTTTGGTATCTGACACATCTCCCCTTTCCCTCCCTCCCTACAGGTTGCCATCCTTCATCCATGCTACAAGTAGTATTTCTCAAAGTTGGGAGCTCCTTGGACCAATGGAAATGCAAATAGTCCCTGTGCTTGGTGTTTAGAATTCAGATGCTGTTTGGTTTTTCCTTGTTGAATGAAGAACCCTAAGAAAAGCACCATTGCCTTCCTTGATGCCATAGGCAGCTCTTAGAGATGCTGCATGTCCAGCCCAGTGACCATGTCCTGCCACATGGCAAGCATGCCTACATCTACTGTGATATATGTGTCTACACATAGTACACAAGCAGGTGGGCTGGGGACAGTTGTCAC
Source organism: Actenoides hombroni (assembly GCA_024336885.1). NCBI lineage: Eukaryota > Metazoa > Chordata > Aves > Coraciiformes > Alcedinidae > Actenoides > Actenoides hombroni. The sequence continues at coordinate 414,783 of WUAM01000071.1, read as the reverse complement.
AGGCAAGGGAGTTTTGGAAGTGGTTGACTGCCCTGGTTCCAGCTGTGCCACTGCATCTCCATGGGACATTCAAATGGTCACTTCACTTCACTTCACTTCACTTCACTTCACTTCACTTCACTTCACTTCACTTCACTTCACTGGGCCCTTGGTACCCCTGACAAACCAGGAAAACTGAGCTTTACCACTTGATGGTGGTAAAGACCTGGGAGCTGATTCACAAACCCAACCAAATAGCAAAATGCTAAGGTGAGAGCACTGTATGTTGTCCTGTCACCTCCAGCACGTGTATATCATCTGGGAAGCCTCTTGGCTGACCACAGGTTTTCTGGCCCTTGACCAGGACAATCAATACCTTGGTTTCAGCAGAAACTGCATTTCTCTGAAAGCAGCAGCCCCTGGTGCTGCAGGGTTTTGTGCTGGGGTCCTGGCTGGGGCTGGATGAAGGCTGTAAGGGCTTGGCTGCAGGTCCCAGCCACGCCGGACTATCATTCTCTCCAGTTTGTGTCTTCAAAGGACTCCACTCCCACTCTGCACTATTAATATTACTGCCTTCCCTGCCACCGGTTGTAAATCCTCTTGACAGCAGCGGAGAAGAAAGCACCAAGCCCAAATCTGTCATACATGGGGCGATGCTCCCTGTGGCCTCTTGAAAGAGAGAGAATCCATCGGGCAGAGGCACAAAGCAGCTCCACCTTCCTGCCAGTGCCTGCAGGATGGCCTCACATGTCTGCAGCTGGCACTGCAGCTCAGCCCATGGCTGCTTCTGCTCTCAGCCCACACTCTCCTGTTCCCAGTTTCTGCTCTAATGCCAGCTGATAGGTGCCGTATCTCCTTCTCTCTCCCTCCAAACTTGTCCCTGTGTCCATGGTTGGAAAGGAGTATCTGCCAGCAGCCAACAGGCTGTGTTCCCCCATACAAAACCAGTATTTTGGTTTTCTACTCACGCTCACTAAATGAAAATGCTGCAGCTTTTCCTCTCCTTGCTGTTGAGCTTCCAGCTCTGTGCACTCCCACCTACGCAGGGCCCTGCAAAAGCACCACTGCCCCAACCAGAGCACCTCTTGGTATCCGCCACTTGTCACCAGAGGCGACTGTTACTGATGTTGAGTTGCACAGACAGGTTTTGAGAATGAAAGTCTAAGGAGGAGCAAACTGAAAATGTCACCCTTGGTTTGCTGCCGAGGAGTTACGCTGTGTCAAGATCCGAATAGATTAAGAAATGGCAAATCTGTGGCACGTTACCCAGACTGTGTCTGTCCTACCACACCGATGCTCACAAGAGAAAAGATTTCAGCCTGTTGGCTGGACTGGTCAGTTACTGCCTCCTTCTCTGCTCGCTTTTTGCTGTACTGGGTGCCTCAGCCAGCCAGAAAAGGGAACAAAGCAATAAACTTGTTCCAGTGACGGTGAAAAGGTTTTTGATTAACATTTGCTTTGCCAAATATGCTCGTGGAACAACAATGCAACACTTGGCTGATCAGCATCAGGTTTTCCAATTATTTGTGGAGGCAAAGGCTGAAAATCTGTGAGAATATGAAAACACTCTGTTTTGCCTTGGAATACATTATTCTTCATCCAAACTGACACAGTTAAGTAGATTCGAGTTGCTTGAAATCACTTCAGAGAAAACATTGTCTTCAACTGAGAACAGATGCTCCCGCTTTTCAACTTGTGAGATCAGTTGGAGTATTTTCTTCTAGGATTTTTTCCCTGTTGCCTACAGTTTGTCCATCTCCACCTACAAAGACCACCAGTCAGGAATCAGAAAGGAGCTGATGAAAGGCCAGTTAATCCGATCAAGGCTGCCTGAAATATTCCCAATATACTTCTCAGAACAAAAGCAAAGCTTGATATACAGTATTTGCTCTCCATAAATATCTGTTTTCCACATGGAAACACAGTCACCCTGGGAGTCCAATTAGGGAAACTGGATTATTAGCAGGATTATCTGAGCTACAGGTCCAAGCAGGTGCCTCCCATTATACAGTTCAATCACTGTGAAGTCAAATATGGTTTTATTTGACCCAGCCAAGTGCTTTGACTGAGCATTGGCCAGTCAATTCATCATGATTCAACTTTCCCAGTGGAAACTTGAGACATTCTGGCAAACTTCACTATGTTCTGAAGGAAATATTCAATTTGAGAACAAAATGTGGGTTTTTTTCCATGAAAAGAACCCTAAATCAGAAACTTGCCTCTCCCATAGAGCAGCTCCTGTGCAGAAGTCAACATGTGGTACTCGCCTGGGAAAACCACACCAGGAGCTGCTTGTTTTGGAGCCAGAATTTCAGATTTTAGCTTCCTTGTAAGCACCTCAGTACAGTCAGAGTTTCATAAGAAAGCAGCACCAGCAGAATCTGTCAACAAAATGGCTCAGTTTTTGAGCACCCAGGCACTAAATATACTGAGCATTTAAAAGCTGACCTGGATGGAGCTCCTTCAGAGGGACCTGGGTCCCTCTGGCCAAGAATGGAATGGGAAGAAGAAAGCAGGATACAGTGAAGTTATTGTTACTTTGGCAATACAAGAAGGGTCAGGAAAGTGGTAGTAGAAGCTGGCATATCTACTCTGTGTCATTTTCATAATGGGGCCAGTGGCCATGGTTTTATAATCATTTCATGAGTAGTTCCCACATAGTGAGAACACATTGCACCCACAACAGGTTTGAAAACCCCTTCTGAAGTTGATTTTTCCACAAAAGTGCTTCACAGCGTGGGAATTGCTCTGAGCAGAGGCAAGAAGAAAAGCCTGGCAGAATGAACACTTTCCGAAGCTCCCAAGTCAAACTCATGTGAAACTGGCTGGGGCAGTAAAGCAGGACCTGCTGGAGTAACCAAGAGAAGCAAGGATTCAAGACTGGTGCAAAAAAATGATTCACGGTCATTACAGATCTACTTTCTCTTTCATTTTCTGACTTTTTTCTAAGCTCCGAATCCCGAACCTATGAGACTGTGTATTTCACTGCTGTTTGGAAAGAAGGTAGTCCTGCCCTCTGGCCATTCCTTTTGACTTCAGTGAATCTACCATGTAGATTTAGAGACTACATGCGGTGCAGCTTCTCTCCCATTCCTGAACACTGCCTAACAAACCATTGCCTTTTTGACTGCCCTGAGGACCAAGCTGACACCTTCATCAAACTGCCTGCACTGCTTCCATGATCTCTTTCTTATATGGTCATAACATCCATGCAGCCCACACGTGGGTGCACACAAGTAGTACTTTGTTCCTGCATTTCTCAAAACAGAATTGTGCCTGTTTTGTTCTCCTGGCAAAGTTCTATCATCTGGGAGAGGAATGTGTTCCCATGATACTTTTCTGGTCCTCATTTCTCCCGACCTTCTGCTCTGGAAATGCCCACTGAGATGCATTTCATTTCTCCTAACTAGTCATCAGTCCATATCAACTGAATTAGTTTAGGAGAGTTTGGTGTGGGCTCATATTGGAGACTTTCTGGGAACTCAAAACCTAATTTCTGTGGGACCAGATGACAGTTGGCAACTTCAATGAATGATTTCCTCTCTGCAGACTCTCCTCTTTTTGTCTCCTACCCTATCTACCCTTTATCATTTTACCTACTCATTCTGCTCCTTACTTGTAACTTCACTCCATCGGATGGGCTTAAGGGTCTGTGATTCCCTGGATTGCCCCTGAAGGCTTTTCAAAAGCTGGTGGTGCAATTTTCCCCGTGTATTTTTCAGACAGCAGAACTGGTTTAAACAAGGGGCTAAGCAGGGTGATTATTAGGTCAGTCAATTTTGGATGCCTGTAAAAGCTGTGTGAGTATTATCTGGTTCTGACGATTTTTGTTATTCACCTTATCCATTTGTTCTCACATTTATCCACACTAAAAATGACTTTGAGGGACGCACCCACAGCCTGTTCTCAAGAGAACAAGAAAGAAAATCATTTAATTTGATGGTGATGGCCCTGTATTTGAGCAGCTCTTCCCATCCCTGCCACTTTTTGGCCTGTCATATTGCCTGCTTCTTGTGTGTTGGAAATAGTTTATGTTATTATTAGTGGCTGCTGTTACATTGCAAAAGTAATTAGCTATTGAATTTTGTCTGTCTCACCCACCCCATTTCCCAGTTATGGGAGGGGGGATGAGGGACTGGCTCTCCTTGCACTATCTTTAGCCCTTTGGAATGAGGGAATAACATTATTAATTTCTTACTTCTGTCTCCATCAGTATGTCATCAGAAGTAGTGTCATCCCAGTCACGATTTCACGAGGAGAGGTCATTGGAATTACACCAGCCTTGGGTGAGTTAGAAAACAAGTAACTTGTTATGCCAATATATGGAGACACAGTGACTGTGGAGACACAGTGCTGCTCCTCTCCACCCTGTCTTTGGGCAGATGGCCACACTGGCCCTGGGACCCAGATTTGGTTTCCTTTATCCATGAAAGCACTTGGAGAACACCGCTGAAAGCTAGTGAGCACATCACTCAGCTTTGCCACAGGTGTGCTCATATTCTTTTTGTGTGCAAGTAGGATGGCTTATTTCCATCATAGATCAAGGTTTTGGAAATCAGGTAAGACAGTTGTGAGAAAAGACACCCATTACTCTTGATCTTGAAAATTAGATTGCAGAGAACGTCGTTACAAAACTGCAACTCAGAGACGTCTAAAATTTGGCAAGTGAAACCTCAAAAGATAAAACAAAAACAATCTTTTGGACCAGAGACAGACACTCTGAGTATTTGGTCATGCCCTTTGGCCTATCTAATGCTGCAGTTACCTTGCAAAATTTTTAATTATGTTTTTAAGAGATTTACTAGATTCCTTTATAATAATACTCTTGGACAACAGCATTATTTTTTTCACAGGGCATGAACCAACCTGAGCAGCTTGCAAAATTTGTCCTAGAGTATTTTAATTGTCACAAACTCATATGCCAAATTAGAGAGGTGAAATACTGAAAGGTCTTCCATTGAATTCTTGGGCTGCTTCCCCTCCCCAGAGGCAATGGAAATGAACTCTGAGAAATCACAGACTTGGCCACGCCAAAGACAGTCACTAGGTTTAGGTGCTTTCTTAGCTTCATTAGCTTTTATCACCAATTAATTAAAGACTTTACCAAATGATCTTGCCATTCCTGAGCTTATTAAAGGGGGGACACTTGAGTCTCACCACCTCAGTTTAGATTCCTACAATGCACATGTCTACATCTGAGCTAGACTTTGGATTCCCTTTATAGTACCATAAAGAGAAACGAGTCCTTTTACTGTGTGATTCATACAGTCTATTTTAGGCATGTATTCTAGGTGGAGATAAATCACACCTTGGTTGCTGAGGAAATATGTGATAATTTTAAAGAGGTTTTTATAATTGTCCAATTCACACAGACCCTTCTCATCAGTTCATTGTTAAAGCAGATGTTTCTCTTTTTGCTGGAGGAGTAGTGGTATCTCATTTAAAGACCTTTCAACCACAGCTTCCTCCCTACACAAACTATTTTTAGTGACGGGTGATAGTTGAATTCAAGAGTCAGCTGCTATTGAGGAGCTACCTGCAGCAAAGCTGCTCCAGCCCAGCCAGGACGGGAACACCAAAGAGGCTAAACCAGCATGAATGCTAGGCTCTGCTGCTGTTAACCCACTTGGTTTCCTGATCATCATCTTTCATTTCACTGTCTTGCACTTTGGCTTGTTGGGAATATGGGGAAAGAAGGTTTTGTATCAAAAGCACAAGCCAACAAGCTCTTCTGTGCAGTCCTGGAGATGAGTTTTAACATCACCTGGAGTTTGCAGGTGTAACCTGTTTAGGTCGCTCGATCACCCTGAAGATGATTTTGCCTACTCATGGCTCATAGTCTTCAACCAAAGCCAGGTATCCACACAGCATGCTGCTTCCTCTGGCTAGGAGACAGCTGTAAGGCCATGGGGGGCTGTTTGGTTCAAGGTCTGAGCCAACCATGTTCCTGACACAACAGCTTGTTCATAGATTTATAAACTTCTCACCGTATTCTTTTTGACCAGCCTACCATGCCTGGACATACTTGGGAGTCTACTATATATTATATATGCTGAACCCTGCAAATACATCAAGGCTGTAAAACTAGTGATGCCCCTGCATCTTTAATTGCACAAGCTCTTTCTTTAGCTCATATTTCTGATGTAAGCTTACATTTCCTACCTCCAGGGAATCAGAACTGCTTTTTATTTTCTCTTGCTTTATTAATGAGCCTAATTAAGACAATAGACCTTCTACCTTGCATCTACTCTCCTACTATTAAGGCAGCACCTCAGCTTTTCTTAACTCATAGACTTGATGCCTACTGTGTTTTTTGATTGAAAGCGTCAGATGTTTTGGAAAGATCTTCTTATCTTATTGGGAAAAAAGTAGAATTATTCACCGTTGCATATTCACTTCAAGGTAAATAAAACAAACTAAACTCTGGGATCATGGTTAGGCTTGTACTGTCTGGATGACCAGGTATAATTTATTTCACTTGAACAATTTCCACATCATCCCTCCATTTATTTTCCTGTACAGCTGTCTGGACTAACAAGTTGAGGTCTATTGATGATTTCACTCTCACTTGCACTAAATTACAAAGGACCAGACTTCTCAGCTAGGCCAGACTGTGTGCCAGGATTGCAGTCTCTTTTGGAAAAATCAAAAGAAGTTCTCAAAGCCCAGCCAGAATTTCATTGTTGAGAGTGTTCAACTCCATCAACAGGAGAGACAGTCTAGACAAAACACCTACAAACTTCACTCCCATCTAAAAATTAAACAGTTGTTTTTGTGCAGAGCCTTTCACAATTTCTGCTCAGATCAACCCAATAAATTACATGTTTGCCACTTTGAGTTCTTCCACTGTTTCATGAATCCCCATGAAGAGACATTTGAAAAACCACTCCCTTCCCTCTGATCTAGCTTAGTGACCCTCTGGAGTGTCAAATCCAAGGAATACTGAATTCTGAGGAAACTCACAGACAGCATTTCTTTGGTTTGGGCGTTATCCACATTGGAGAACTCCTGGAGAGCCACTGCAAACCTCATGGAAAACCTCTACACAGCAGACAGAAATCTAGGCCACGCCACAGTAGATGGGTATGATGTTTCTACAGAGGCTCCATGTCCTGGGGAACCCTTCTCCATCTATGGTATACCTACTTGATAAATAACGTGATACTTGTGCAGCCATCCCAGAAGGTTCCTATACTTAACTGTCAACAGCTCCTCAAAACTCTGCCGATGATCCCTTAATGCTTCCTGCTTTGAGCACTAATCCAGCCTCATCCTATTCCATAGACCTTATTTCTTTCTGGAAAAAATACTCTATTTCCTTTTTGTTCTGGTTTCAATTGTTGCTTCAGTGGAGAGGCTTGAACTCTAGTGAGCACTGACAGTGGAGACCTACAGCACAGTATGAGGGTGTTGGATGGATTCTTGTAAGTTTTTTTCCCTTTCCAGCTTCTTGTAAAGATGAATAGGCTAGAGAAATTTAAAACAGTAAGAAATGAGGAAGGCGAACCATCATCTGTCTATACAAGCCATTTCTGCTGGCAAAGCTGGTGTTTCTGCACACAGATAGATTTAATAAGATCATGAGGTGGTCATCTTCTGCCCTAAGCATACACACTAACCAGGGACCCAATGCTCTATAGTCAAAATGAGTGTAACATAAGCAAAAGAGATAAGTCTCACAGATAAAAATCACATCTGGGAAATAACCCTGACACAATCAGAGTCCACTGAGGAAATAACAGCAGTGACTCATTCTGTTGTCTCCCGGATAAATCTGGATGAGACGGGGAATGAGATGGGAACGCAGTGCTAAAGGAGATCCACCCAATCTTGAGGCTGCCAATGTACCGTGGTCCCTGTGGTTGACAGCTCCCCAGCTGCCATGCTGGCCTAGACCACTACATCCGTGGTTTCCAGGACTTGCACCTCCCTCACCAGAGAGGAAGCCAGACCAGCCAGTCCCAGTTCCACACGCGCTGGGTGCAGAATGGCATGAAAGCAGAATCCCCTTTCCACCAGATACATGCTATTAATAGGTGACCTTGCTCTGTCCCGGACAGAGTGCCCTCCAGGTAGAGGAAAGAAAGCTATTCCTGGGACTCTGCTCACTGATAGTCTCGGCTATGGCCACAGGTTAGGGTTCTGCCTTGCCTCCCATAAACCCCACTCCAGACCTGCAGGGCTGTGTCATCCACCAGCTCACTCCACCAAATTCACAACAGTGCCACTCTGGGAACTTCCCCCCAAATGGGTGCAAGAGAGACAATTGATGTGCACTCAGGAAACTCACAGACGTCATTAAGTCACTGAGAGTTCTGAGGGGAAAACAGAAGCTTTCAACAGCAGAAATCAGTTTGACTGGTCACATTTGGTGGAAGTTTGAAAGCTTGTGTTTTGACATCCCTGCTGGTTGTTGTGGTGTGAACAGTGAAGTGGCCCTCAGGCAGAGCGTTTCTAATTCCCTTCTTCTGACAGATGGGATCCAGTGCAAATCCACTTGGCTGCAATACCTAGAAAACTTCGGATGTGGAAGATTAAGAAGCAGGTAAATGCCAAAGAGTTGGAGAACAGTACCTGGAATTAGTAAATCACCAAAGACAATGGAGATGAGATGGGTTCATCTATTTAGATCAGTCTCCACATTCTTGTAGGAGGCAGCAGAGCCAGAGGAATGCAGAGCCTGCACGCATCGGTAGTGATGAATTGTTCCATTGTGACACTGAATGGGAAGGTTCACTAATTACAAGGAGGTTTTACACTGTGGGGGTTTACCCTGGCAATGGCCAAGCTCTACGGGCAGGCCCAACGTTCCCTGATGCTCTCCCAGATTGGGAAATCATAATCAGAGCTTGTGCAAACCTCCTACCTCTGTTTGCCATATGCTGGACCAATGCCTGAGTGCTCAGTGCCAGTTTTACACAGCTCTTCTCACTGCTGGTGGCTTGAGCAGCAGATGGGGCTCCCACCCTGCCCCTTCCCTGGTCCTCCTAGAGAGCAAACTGCCTGGGACAGCAGGGGGGACAGGACAGGCATGGGAGGCAGGACCCTGGTGTGAGGTAGTCTGTGCCTAAGCCATAACCTGGTCTGGAGAAAGGATAGTGACCCTCTTGCTGGGGCTGTCATAGTGTGCCCTCATATGCATAATGCCATATACATCTGGTCTGGATCTCCAGAGTCCTGGCCATCCTCTGATCAATGCTTGAGGGACACTTCCACCAAGTACAGACAGCAAGAGGAGACCTGCAGGGGCTCTGGGATAGAGAGAGATGCCAAGGACCCTCCCTACTGCAGGGTCAGGCTGCCCCTGCTGTTCACTCTCTCTTCCTCACAGCTCCAGGTCAGAAACCACCCCAGAATGTTGCTCCACATGAAGGAGAGAGGAACCCCCCTCCAGCCACTTCTGGTCCCAGCTCCCTGGCAGCTGCAGGCTGTGGGAACCTTTGCCTGCTGGCTGTGGATGCTGCTCCAGTGGAAAGCCCTGAGTGTCAGCCCTGCTCCACTCCTTTTTAGATACAGATTGATGTAGGGATGACCCCAGCACCTGTGGCCTGGTCTCCTAGGAGAAAGGCAGTGAAGTGCGTGGGCCATGTCTGGAAATCAGATGCCCTGTGTGTGACTCAGTGGCACTCCCTCTGCTCATGCACCAAAGTATCACCTGTCCTGTCCAGACAAGCTGCACCAGAATGAGCAACAATTAAAAGCCGGCAATATCCCAGGATGACAGCATCCGAGAACCCGGTGCTACCAGGATCCATCTACAGGAAACAGCCCTTTCTCAGGGAACGTATGGTGGACATCGTTCAAGGAATTCCACGTGTACAGTGAAACACCTTCCCTGGCTTGGAGAAGGCCAACGAAGGGGAGGTGCAGGACCTGTGGCAGGCTCCAGGCTGATGAGGGCTACACCATCTCTAGCCCCACCACTCCAAAGTCCACAGGGCAAACAGAGCTCTGTTCACACCTGCTCCGTGTGAAGTGGGAGAGTTCCAGCTAAGCTCCTTAGCACATGGTTAAGGGAAGGTCAAAGCCAGGCACACAGCACCTCCATCACTGCAGGTACCTTCCAGCTGGATGAGGAGGGAAGGCACTCTGCTGTTCCTTGTACCTTCTCTCCCCATGAACTCCTGCTATGTTGGCCACAGTCACCTCACTGTTGTGGCCATCACTCAGCCTGGACCTCCTTGGAGGCTCCTTTCCTAACAGCTTAGGGTCTGCATTTGAGGAGGATGCTGAGCAGCTGGCTTCCCTGGTCTCTGTTCCCTGAGCAGGCCATGAATGTGCCTGGCATCTCTACAGCTCTACAGTACAGGACTTTCGCCAAGCTCTGATATTCCTCTGGGGAAGGGCTTCTGACAAACAACTTGTGGCTCTCAAAGTGACCTGCCAAGTACCATTCAGTGGATAAGGAACTGGCTGGATGGTTGCATCCAGAGGGTAGTGGTCAATGGCTCAATGTCCAGATGGAGGGCAGTGACAAAGTGGTGTCCCTCAGGGGTCTGTACTGTTTAACATTTTTATCAGTGACAGACAGCAAGACCCAGTGCACCATCAGCAAGTTTGCAGAGTAATACCAAGCTGAGTGGTGCTGTCCATATGCCAGAGGGACAGGATGTCATCCAGAGGGACCTGGATAAGCTGGAGATATGGGCCCAGGTGAACCTCATGAGGTTCAACAAGACCAAGTGCAGGGTCCTGCACCTGGGCCAGAACAATCCTCACTATCAGTGCAGGCTGGGGGATGAGGTGATAGAAAGCAGCCCTGCAGAAAAGGACTTGGGGGTGCTGGCAGATGAGAAGCTGGACACGAGAAGACAGTGTGTACTTACATCTCAAAAGGCAAATCATTTCCTGGGCTGCATCAAAAGAAGCATGGCCGGCAGATCAAGAGAGGGGATTCTGCCACTTTGTTCTGCTGAGACCTCACCTGGAGCACTGCGTCCAGTTCTGGAGCCCTAAGTGCAGAAGGGACATGGACCTGATGGAGCAGGGCCAGAGGAGGTCCATGAACATGATCAGAGGGCTGGAACCCCTCTCCTATGAAGACAGGCTGAGGGAGCTGGGGGTGTTCAGTCTGGAGAAGAGAAGGCTCTGGGGAGACCTTATAGTTACCCTCCAGTATCTGAAGGGGGATGACAAGAAGGCAGGAAAGGGCCTGTTTACAAAGGCCTGTAGTGACAGGACGAGGGGCAATGGTTTGAAACTAGAGAAGAGTAGATCTAGATTGGATGTTAGAAACAAGTTCTTTACCATGAGGGTGGTGGAACACTGGAAGAGGTTGCCCAGGGAGGTAGTTGAGGCCCCATCCCTAGAGATATTCAAGGTGAGGCTTGATGAGACCTTGAGGAACCTGCTCTAGTTGAGGATGTCCCTTCTAGGGACCAAACCATTTTATGATTCTATGATTTTGTAAGTATGGCTGTCATGGTCTGAAGCTCCATTGGCCCAGCTATGACAAGGCTGACCTCAGCTGCTCTTAAAAAATGCAGTCTCTATCTGCTTGAGCTTTGCGGCACCTGCAGTGCCCAACATAAGAATGTCAGTGCTGCTCCAGGGCAAAGACAGGTCTTGTCTCAGACCTGCTTGATGATGCATGGGTGGAGTGTATGGCAACATATCTGCCACTGCTCTCTCTCCTGAAGGTCTTAATCTCACAGCAAGTCAACCTGAAGCTCTGTGGCTTATCCAAGACCTGGGCTAGCCGAAAAGGAATGCTCAACTTTGGAACAAGCAAGATTGTGAGAGAAATAATGAGTAACAGGGTAGCAAAGCTCCTCCAGTACATCTGTCCTACATTTCCTAAGAGGAATCTGAGTCCTACAGCCAGGACAGATCACGCCCCTGCCAAGATAACTTGAAGTCACAGGATAACGAAAAGCCCTTCTAGCCATGAACCTGGTGGGTCTGGTGAAAGTTCAAATTGTATCACAGAACAGGAGGAGTTAAGACAGCCCAAGGCACCTTTGAAACCTTCTCATGTCACCAAGTCTGACCTCAGACACAAAACTCCTCAGACATTTTCTCACACCTGCCCGGCAGAAGAACGTGATAAATAGCCATTAAGTATTATCTGGAGCTTTAGAAAAAGCATGGTATGGATGGGCCCTGCCCTAGAAGGATTGTGCTGTATTTGTGAGTAACATGTTCGGGGAGAAGGTCACACAGCTAATGAACAAAATTACAGAAATAACTGCATATAAAGTGAATAAATTGCACTGATTGATAGAAGTGGATTGATTTATCAAGATTAAGCAGAATTCTGCCCACAACAACAACACTGATCTACACGATGATCTAGAAAATGAAGACCAACAATGGGATTAAATAAAGGATATTTTTATAATATATATAATATAATAATCTGGCTGTGGCCATGAATTCATGCAGCGATACAAGTGGGTGGTTGCTGGAGTCTGGCACATCAATGGAGGTGTGAACTGGTTCTGGCTGGGCTGGAGTTAGTTTTCTTCACAACAGCCTTTTCTTTGCAGCAGCTTCACAGAGTTGCTCCAGATCTGTCTCTGCTGCTAAGACACCAGTGGTCCTGGCTGCTGCTGAAGACTGCTTACGCAGCATCTTTTTCTCACTCTGCCCACCCCCATCCCCCCGTCCCCCTCCCCCACACCCCCAGAGTAGGCTGGAGACATGCAGAGCTGGGACAGCTGATCTGAGCTGATCAAAAGCATATCCCATTCCATATGACGTCATGCTCAGCAATGAAAGCTACAGGGAAAGGAGCAGGAAGGGGGACATTTGTGGTTACCTAAGTAACAGTCAGGCGTGGTGGAGCCCAGCTTGCCTGGAAGTGGCTTCTCACCTGCCTGCTGGTGGGACTGGTGAGTGACTGCCTGGCTTGGCCATGCTGATGTGCCCAGCTGTCCTTTACCTATTAAACTGGTTTTATCTTGACCCATAAGGTTTCTTACTTTTGCCCTTTTGATTCTTTCCCCCATCCCACTGCAGGAAGCGAGCAAGCAGCTGGGTGGGTACTGAGATGCTGGTCAGGATGGACCCCCACAAGCTGCCATGCAGGGGAGCTCTCTGGGGCAATGCACAGTCGGTCCTTATATTTCTTGCAACTCATCCAGTTTCTTGCACTTTTCACCAGGTGGCAACACTGCAGCCACAGTGAGCACCAGGCCATACTGTGTTTTCTGATCGCCTCTTCTGTGACGTCCCAGACCGTACTATCTCTTCTTCTTCTTCTTGGACTGTCACCGAAGGACACAGAAGCCTCTCAGCCAACTTGGCCTGCTGTCATTTGAGGACAACCTTATCTGCCTGCTGTTAAGTCCCTAATCTTGGGCTGCCTGCAAAGGAAGATCCCAGGACAAAGTCAGAGGGAGAGACTCTGCTCCCCATCTGCTCCATCAGGCAGTATTTCCTGCTCCTACCATCACACAGATAGATGTGGGCTCTATTACTGCTCCAAAACATTTGAGTTTCCCACCTAATTTGTTACCCTCTCCCAGCCATGGCTTTATTAGCTTGCACCCCTCTGAACTGTGGTTTAGCCTTCCTTTTTGAGCTGAATCTTACTGTGGAGCAAGACACCAGCCAGTGAGCTCAAAAAATTATGTTCCACACACAACTCAGAGTCCTGGGCCAGAGGCAGCATTCTGCATCTCCTTGGAGGTAACAGAAATGGTCCCTGGAGAAGGCACTGTGTGGGATGAGAGAGATGGATAAACTGCTGGGATCCCAGGGGATCACTGCCTGGAGACATTTGTTTCCTCTTGCAGGAAACTGTAATGAGCAAGGAGTGAAAAACAACAGTTGTTGACACTGTCAAAAGGAGAATAGCACTTTTATCAGAATTGTAATTTGCTGGTGGTTTTCAGCCATTTTTTGCTGAAAATTATCTGTGTTCAGACCAAAGACTTCCAAAAATGAAATATTATGGCTGAAAGCTTTTCAAAAATGCCTTTTGGACTTCTGGCCTTTTCATGAGGCAATTTAGAAGACAGTAGCCGTGAAGTCTCAGCCAGCAGAAACTAAGGATCCAACCCAAGGGATCCATCTTGGTTATGGGGACACACAGCAGACAGGATCCTGCTGGTCTTTCCTTCTCTGGACGCAGCCCATGTGGGCAGACTCCCCTGTGGTACCGGCGCTGGAGAGAGTGCTACAATCCATTCATTGCTGAACCCTTTCCCGGGGAGCTACTCATCCTGCCAGCATCCTCCCCACTGTAAAACCAGAAAAGCCTGGGTCTCTGTGGCTTATTAGCATCCAAGTCCTGCATCCCAAGCCTATGTGATTTGTAGAGGAAGACTCTCCAAGCATTTATGACAGCAGAGGAGGAGAGCTTTTGCATGCTATTTGTAGCAGCTTAGCTTCTTGTCTGAAACTCACAACCCAAGGTAAGAGACGAATACCAGCTGCAATCCTCACCATGCATGCCACCTTCTAAGGGCAACAGGAAGCCTGCAGGGATTTGGGCTGAGGTGCTTTCCAGCTAAGCCCAGCAATGGCCTGGCAGGGGTCTGGGAGCTCCTTTGGTAGGACAGGCTGAGTATTAGTGATGCCAAGAGTTGGCTCATCTCATTTCTGCTACCCTGAGTAACTTGTGGGTTTCCATTAAGTGCAGCAGACCCGATGGTGTCACTAGGAAGCCACAAGAAAATGAAGTGTGACAGCTCTTGTCTCATTCTCTGGTGGGTTGTTCCTGCACACCAAGAAAGGCCTTTCTTCTGCTGTCAAGTGGGTAATGAGAGTCCTTCTGTCTCCAGACTCCCCTGCTGCTGGAGTGCCTGGCTGCACGGTTCACACCGAGGTGGTGGTGAGTCACCATCGCTCCCAACTGCTGGGGTAAAATCTCCACTTATCAGTGCAATTGGGAAAGAGCGGGGCAGGGCTGGGGAGCTGAACCCTCCTGCCAAAGAGCCAGACCTTGCTTGTGGGAGTTTAGCAACTGCTGTGGCTGGACCTGACTCATCACCCGCGGTGCGAGCCAGCCTTTGCTCTGTGGCCCCTGTGGTTCAGGTAGATGCCCTACTCCTGCTTTTGCACGTCTGATTTCACAAGGCATGGGCAAGATTTGACCAGAAGAATATGAAATTTCCCAGGAAGCGGGCATGTGTGAGATGTCTTGGTCAGAGAGCTTTGGCCATGGGGCAAACTGACAGAAAGAGGACTGGGTGAAAGCCACGGGGAGACCTGAGTCCCAGAGCCTGGCATTCACAGAATTCATCTGCCCAGGGGTGCCCCGAGCAGTCCTCAGGGCTCCTCCTGTTTGCCAGACTGGGGCACAGCAACAGGCTCAGGCTACTCACTAGACACATGTCTGTGGTTTACAGCCCTTTCAAAGACTTTTGGCACACACTTTATCAGGGAAAATGTTTTTATGTCTGGATATTCAGATGCCTGGGATGATCGGAGCACTGGAACAGGCTGCCTGGAGAGGTTGTGGAGTCTCTGAATATAAAACCTGCCTGGATGCAACCTGCTCTGGGTGAACCTGCTTTGGCAGGGGGGGTTGGACAAGATGCTCTCCAGAGGTCCATTCCAACCCCTGCCATTATGTGATTCTGTGATTCCCTGCGCCAGAAGTGCTTCTGGTAGTTCAGGGATGTTGAAAATCTTCATGTCTCTACTTGGTGAAGAGTTTTGCTTGACAATGCTCAGCTACATGGCTGTGCAAAAGTACCAGTGTCAAGGCTCTGGACTCCAAGCAGCGTCTGCTCTACAGGTGAGGTCTGGTTTGATATGAACGTAGCAACTAGCATAAGCTTCTGGACATCTCTTGAGAAATATGTTTTTTCTAAGGCTCTCAAGCTGATTCTGAAGTCAAAGTTGCTCTGGCTGGCACTCCAACAGCATCAGGTGAGGAGGAAGCTCCTTTGTAAAAGTGCTGTAACCAGTGGCACCCCAGAGGGCTATCAGCTTGCAGATATTTCCTGCATATTCATCTCTGGCAGTTGTTACATGTCCTTATGGGAAGAGTCTGTCTGGGAGAAGCTGTCCTGCTGCCCATTGTGCTGGGCACTGAAGTGTTGGCATGGAAACAGCAACAGAGAGGTTTAAAGAGACTCTGGAAGAGTTTGTGTGTTCACTGGCCTAGCAGATGGAATTATTCACCATCCCACCTCATAGCCACAGCTGAAATGAAAGCTCTTCCAGGCTAAAGCATGAACCTGCCTACTGGTTCACAGAACACTGCAGGAGAATGGGTGTCTGCATGCTTGAAAGGAGTGTCTGGATGCTTGAAACAAGTCTCTGGGTGCATTGGTGCAGTCAGTTCAATTTACCTGGCTTGCTCCAGGGACCAAGACCAGCAATATGCAGTTTTGGTTCCCGTTGGAGCTCATCAGCTAGGTCCCAGTGTCACATTAGAACTAGCCTGTGCCAGTCAGAGCCAGCATTGCTACCCTGGAAAGGAGAAAGTCTCCTTCAAGGAGGGGTCCAATTCTAGCAAAACAGTCCTTCCCACTTCCACCTGCCTCCCGTGCCTCTGGTTCCGGTCTTCAGCCAGAGCAGCTGAGCACAGACGTGCCTCTGCACTCTCATAGGAGATAGCCCCTGGAGCAGGAGAGCCAAGGCCTCTTCCTAGAATCTTTGGAGTCAGTGGAGAAACTCAAGCTGATTTTTCTTGGTCTTTCAAAGCTGATGGAAATCACAGCAGATTAAATCCTCCCCCCACCTTCCCCAGGACGGGCAGCTGGAGCTCCATGCTAAGGTGAAACCTGATGCTTTACAGAGCCTGTGACACGGGAGAAAATCACCACGGGTGCTGTCGTGGGGTGGGTGTCCCACTGCAGCGCCTGGCTTCACGTGAGTCTCCTCTTGTTAACGAGCTGTGAGCACAGAACAGGGCAGAAGAAACAACTTGAGGCTGCTGGCAAAGGCTGTGCATAGCCACAGACCCTAGGAAAGATCAAAGCTGATCCCTGTCTTCCTTTGTGTCCTGCCCCCAGGCTGCTCAGGGAGAGATGTGATTGATGGCTGGAAAGAGGATGATGAGCTCAGGCTGCTGGATCTGGCCCCGTCTCTGCTGGAGTGCGGGAGATCAATGTGCACATGAGCTCTCTCTGCTGCTCAGTGACACTGGGAGTTTGCTCCAGTTTCCACCCCGGCCTCTAAGCTCTGCTCAGAGTCACCAGTTCCTGTGCTTCTTATACCAGATGGCTCAAGCTCCAGGGATTTATTCTGTGATGGCTACAGTCTGCTTGGCAGCAATCGGAGTGTCTCAGAAAGAATGGTGAAAACGTCTGATGTCATTTTTTTTCTGCAAAAACTGCTCCGGAATAGCTCCTCCCGGAAACACCCTTCTGAGAGTCTGAGCAACTTGGATTTGGGACTCACTCCTGCATACAGGGCTTCTTCCAAAGAGCCCCAGACCTGTCAGTGCAGGGGAGCCAGCTGGCTCTGCTTCCCCCATGTAGACAAAACCTAATTCCAGGCTGAAATTTCCTTAAGACACATCTCGTATTTCAGGATCTTTTGGTGCTACTTTCATCTCCAATCCGCATATTGCAGCCCTATAATAATAATAGTAATAATAATAGTAATAATAATAGCAATAATAATAATACCTTTTGTATGTACATAGCACCTTTCATCCAAGGATCTAAGTCACAATTACAGCCCCACACATTCCTGTATATTACAGCCCTATAATTCCAAGACTGCTCAAGTATCCAGACTTCAAAGGGAGTGTGGATTTCCCCTCCAGCCCAGTCATGGTGCCCAACATGCTGGAGACATTTCAAAGGTGTTTCGAAGGTGCCTTGGCGGTAGCCAGAGATAGTCAGAAGAGCCAGAGGAGCTCTCTGAAGCCAAAAGGAGCCTTCGTGGATTCTTTGCTTCCCTGTTCCAGCTACTCTCTAGTCTCTCTGGAAAGTTAATGCAGCCCCGGGATGAGGATGATGCTCCCATGAGGCCCGTGTGTCTGTACAGTGAAAATATAGGAACGGTGTTGAAAGGCAAAACAAGTGACGACACATGCTCAGTTGGGTGACTTTCCAGGTCAGGCAGAACCCAAAGCATTTCAGCCAAAAGTAAATCACAGAAAAAATTATGCTCCATTGAAAAAAGAAGGAGGGGCAGATGGTGGAACATTTAATCGCAAAATCTTTTTTTTTTAAAGGGTTTAGATTTTAAGGTAACTCGGAAATTAAATTAAATATTCTTTTTTGGGTCAAGGCAAAATGTTCCAGAGATACTCAGAGCAAACATGCTTTGCTTTGGTTTGGTTTAGTTTCAATTGCATGGGAAACCTGAAAAAAGACCAATCCATTTGTTTAACCCAAGCCAGACTTTCCCTTCCTTTTTTTTGATCTAGCCAAAGAGCTGAAGTGACTGTTATCTACCCCCATATGTTCAGGAGGAAGTATGTTAAAAACAATGTAGCTTCCTATAGAAAACAGATTAGATTAAAGAACTGGGGTTTACAGAAGCTCTGGCCAAGGTGCAGTTTACCAGCTGGGTTCACTTCCTCTGTGGAGCTTGCTGGTGATGCCCACGAGCTTTTCAACAGCTGCTGGATGTGGCTCCAGAGGAATATTTCTGTAGCTGCACTGACTTGTGGCTGCATCCACAAGCAAGGAGTGATGAGGTCACTGGACATGAAAGGCGGGCTACAAATCTGAGAGTTTAGTATTGCTTTTCTTCATGTTGTGGCTGAACAAATGTAAAGCTCAAGAATTTTTTAATAAACTTTTAAAAGGTATTTTAGCTCGAGAGGTCCAGACATGTGGCTGAAAAGTGCTGAGAGTCTCCAACTCTTCTATAGCAGTGTTTTAATCAGTAGATCTCAAAACACATTAGAAAATGGTTTATTAGTAGTGCTTTAAAGAAGGGAGACTGAGGCACGGGAAAAGGAGAGGGCTTGTTTGGGGTAAACTGTAACACTGGGACAGAGCTAGAAAGCTGTCCAGGTTTCTCATACTGCACTCCAGGCCTCTGTATCCCCCACGACCTCCCTACAAGGTCATGGGGCACCTGTCCCCGAAAGTCCGAGACCATGTGTCCCTCCATCTAGAAGCTTTTTCCTGAACGCATCTGCAAGATAGTCAGTGGAAAGTCATCCCCTGGAGAAGGAGTGGGTCTACCTCATGGTACCACCAGATGAGCCATAGCACCTCTTGGAGGAGCAGGGCAGTTTTCACAGCATCTGTTAGCTCATCTCAGACACACCACACTAACCAGCATGGGCTGCAACATGTTTCCTCTCCCCCTTCTTCAATAAATCAAGGCTTCCAGCATTCATGCTTTTGTCACTAATAAATCTTGCGCTGTCTTACACCACATGAAAGCACAACAATACCTTAACCAACAGGCACTTCCCCGCGCAGGACTGCAGCTGCAAACACAACCTGCAGCACAAGAACCTGCTGGTTTGGCCCTGGGCTGAAGAGAAGCATGTATAGCAAGGCTGCCTCTGCGCTCAGTAAAGCCTCACATGCTGATGCTGGAGCACAAGTAAAACCATTCTGTGCAACAGGCGTCTCATTAATCTGTGGAACTCATTGCCACAGGAAATTAGTGAAACACTAGAAGTCTTACTACACCTATAATCAATTCTGATGATTGTGTTTTAATTGTGATACCTTTGGTTCTGCAAACATCTTAAAATCATAGAATCATAGAATAGTTTGGGTTGGAACGCATCCAGTGATGGAGCATCCATAACTTCCCTGGGCAACCTATTCCAGTGTCTCACCACCTTCAGAGTGAAGAATTTCTTTCTAATTTCTAATCTTAATCTCTTAAAGACATCACCCCTTGTCCTATCACTGCAAGCCCTTGTAAAAGGTCCCTCTCCAGCTTTCTTGTAGGGCACCTTAAGATACTGGAAGGCTGCAAGAAGGTCTCCCCAGAGCCTTCTCTTCTGCATCCTGAACAACCCCAACTCTCTCAGCCTGGCCTCACAGCAGAGGGCTTCCAGCCCTCTGATCATCTTCATGGACTCTTCAGGACCTACTCNNNCAGGTCCATGTCCTTCTTGTGCTGGGGGCCCCAGAGCTGTACACAGTGCTCCAGGGCGGGTCTCATGAGAATGGAGCAGAGGGGCAGAACCACCTCCCTTGACTTGCTGGCCACATTTCTTTTGATGCAGCCCAAACATTGTTTTGATGACACCTGACCCTAAAATTATGTCTCTGTCCTTCGGTACCTGGGGCACATGCTGCTCAGGCATGACAGCTTGAGGGACAGAGCCTTGGGACAGTATCTGGAACAACAGCTTGAGACAACATCTGACAACTTCCATGCCCCTGTGTGCAGGGAGAAGAAAGCCTTAGAGTGCATCTGCACGACTTTGCACCTCATTCTTCTCTTGGGAGATGCTGACCAAGCAGCAGCAGCAGCAGCAGCACTCTTTTCATGTCCACAGGCAGACTGACTTAGAGTGCTGTCTGGGAAGTCAACAGAATGCTCACACAGCTACTGTCCACCTCAGCTCCCAGGTCCTAGGAAGCTGGTGGGCACACTGTCATATGTGAGGCTGCAGGTAAAGCAAAACTGCAGAGATTGTTCCCTGCAACCAGAATTTCTTCTTGTGTTCTCTGGGAAAGATAGAAGATTAATTTTTTCCTAAAAATGCAAATGCCCATTCTGCTGGTTTCATGCATGCAAAGATGAAAACTTGCTTTACTAAGATTAAGAAATGCTAGGAACTGGGAATTCTCTTAAAGTTGCAAGATGCAATTACACCCTGAGTCATCCCTATACTACATAACCTGCTTGGGAAGGTGACTTGTGCCTTCAGATCCTGCAGTTCCCTGAGACTCCTGGTGCTTGGCCACATTGTCCCACTGCCAGCAGCTGCGGTGGCCTTGGCTCAACTCATCGCTCTGCGCACAAGGCACTGGGAGGTGGCACCAGGCAGAGCTGCAGGAATGTCCCAGGGGTTGGTGTTCTGCAGGGCTCAATGTCATACTACAAACCTTTCAATGTGTGTGGGGCAACCTCCCAACGATTCTCCCTGTCCCTCTGCTCTCCCACTCTTTACTTGGCAGAGCAGACCATGAGTCCCCTCCTCTTCCACTCCTGCGGTTCCCACCACAGCACAAACAGCCCTGATGGGCTGTCACGAGGTGCTTGGGCTTCACCTTCCCTTTGAATGAATGGTAACGCTACTAATTGATGCCCCATGGGGATGTTCAGTGCTGGAAACCATCCTGTCTCCCCGGGGGTCTCTTTGTAGTGGGACCTGTGGCTGCTCACAAGAAGAGACAGCAGATCCCTTCGGCAGGTCCTACCCTTACAGGTGTGTCTGACTCGCTCCACTCCCATGGAGGCTGCTTTTCATTTTCAAATCCTTTAAAGAAGTTTAAACAGCTAAAGAGGGGATGGCAAACAAGGCAAATGAAGATGGAGAGCTGGTGATACCTTGGGGGACTCCTCTGTCACCCCATGGCAGGGAGAAGACTAGAGAGCTGCTCCCCTTCATCACTGTCAGCAAAAGCTGTGCTGGTGGATCTGGGAAAGGTTTTGCATTATCCCTTCTTGGAACCTTGATGAATCCCTGCAAGACTGGAGGCACCACCTGAGCTTCACTGTGTCCTCCCCTTGCTCCCCACCACTGGCACAGCTCCTGCCTCCACTCAGGCTGGAGCCCATCTCTTTTTTGACTTGGCTGCAATACTAGATGCTTATGCTTTGTCCTGCTCTTTTTTGTGAAGGAAGTTTTTGGTCTCTTCACCTCCTACCAAACTCAAGTTCTCCAAGAACTCAGGCTCCTCCCAGCCCTGACAGTCCTTCCCTATCCCTTCCCATTCCTTTTCAGGGCACTGCTGTGCTGATCCCTGTCCTGGTCCCAGCCCCTCTCTGGCTGCCCACAGCCTCCCCTGGCTTGCTGGCATCCAGGAAGGACACTGTGCTGCCTGCAGGGAGCTCAGCACTGGTTTCCCTTGGCACCCCTTTCTTCACTCAGAGCTATTTCTGTGTGGTGCACGAAGGTGGCTCAC
>WUAM01000071.1:319548-330074 GCA_024336885.1 Actenoides hombroni | reverse complement strand
CTGCGGCCCCGTGAGGGCAGGAGTCTGGGTACCGGGGAGGGCACAGGGGGACGTGTGCTGTGCTGCAGGCAGGGCACAGCTCACTCCTCCCTGCACCACACCAAGGACATTTGGGGCCAGCCGGGCTGCTGGGGGCACGCTGTGGTGGGACCCTCGGAGACAGCGAGCGTCCCTTCTTCCTGCTGTTGCAAAGGGGGACAGGGAGAGTGCCCAGGCTGGGATGGAGCCAGAACAGACACCCTGACCCACTCTCCAGCCTGGAGGTGTCTGGGGGCTGTGATTGCTACAGGGTTTGCTGCCCTGAGCCCCATCGGATCTGCCATCATTGCAGAGTGAGAGCATCCGTGTGCCTCTTAGTCACGCATCAAGGGGAAGATGGAGAGGAGCCGGTGAGTTGGCTCAGGAGGTGCAGAGCATCCCAAGAGCTTGACCAGGATGGCACTTATCCTTACCCTGGTGAGTGGGTGGCCAGCTGGTCCCTGGAGGCAAGGAAAAGAGTGTTGTCAGTGCATTTGGAGAAAATCTGGGAGCGGGTCCAGGGCATCTCCCATCCCATCTTGTTCGATGTGACAGGAGGAGGGGCAGCAAGCCTGAAGAGTCCTATCTCCTGCAGTCCCAGCTGAAAACAAAGCCTGGAGCTCATGTTTCTGGTCTCCTCACAAGAGGCTGGCAGGATTAGCCTGTTTTAGCCCCACGTGGGAGCAGCGGGTTCCCGTATCTGCTCTGTGGTGCATGGGAGGGACACTTCTGCCTCTGATCCTTTCCAGTCCTATGAGGGTCACACATTTCAGCTGCTGCTCAGGGGTTTAGGCTTCCCACCATGGGGTCTCCTCCTCCCCCCATCCTCAGATGGGCAGATTTCTCTGCAAAGAAAAGTGAGGGAAAGCAATGCTGGCTCAGTCCAAACCAGACTGCCTGCCCGGCAGGGAGAGAAGGAAGCCCTGGACACTGCTGCTGTGCTCAGCAGCTACATGAAAACACAGCCTCCAAATTTGGAAAGTGGCTCAGTTTTCAAATACTGCCATGAACTGAAAAAACTCACCTCAAAATGAAACCAACCCTGGCACTCTGCTTCAAAGTTTCCTGTATAAAAACAAACTTGACAGACGGCCACATTTGCATACAAAAGGTTTTGTTTTCAGGAGGAAGGTCTCTTTTTTGGAGGAGTAAACACAGGGCCTGCCCATCCTCCATGCCCGCAGGCGGGAGGCCTGCCTGGCAGCTCAGGGTGAAGGCAGGGCACTGTCCCATCTTGCTGCCTGGCTGCTTTCCCTCGCCCACGTCCCTTGTGAGCAGACCACTGCCCTCAGCAGCACCAGTGCTGCCGCTGCTGTACCAAGGTGCTGCCGCTGTACCAAGGTGCCACTGCTGTATTGAGGTGCCACTGCTGTACCGAGGTGCTGCTGCTGTACTGAGGTATCACTGCTGTACCGAGGTGCCACTGCTGTACCGAGGTACCAGTGCTGTACTGAGGTACTGCCACTGAACTGAGGTGCCACTGCTGTACTGAGGTGTCACCTCTGCACCGAGGTGCCACCCGGCTCATCCTGCAAGCACCGGACCCTGGCAGACTCCCCTAGCCGAGGCTTTTCACACGTGGCGGGTCCCAGGGCGTGGGGCTGGGTGCAGGATGGGGCTCTGCAAAGGCAGAGCTGGTCCTTCAGCAGAGGGATCAGCGTCTGCCTGTGGCTCTCCTTGCACCACGGTGGTTCCGGGGCTCTGCGGTGCGACACCCAGGGGTGTTCCTCTCCCTGCAGCGTGGCTGCAGCTTTTGCAGTGCCTGCTTCTGAAGCTCCTAGGCTTCTCCTTGGAATCTCCTGCAGCACCTGGAGCCAAAGACAACACGAACCTGTCTCTGTGGCTGTCAGTGGCCCCTGCTGCTTTCTGTGTCCAGCCCGTAAAAGAAGGCAGCTCTGCTTCTTCACAGGAGCACCTGAGGCACCCCCATCATGGGTCTACTTCCGCAGGCAGCATTCACTCATCACAGCAGAAGCTGCTTCTTGGGACATATCTTAGCCCCGGGTGCAGGTCTCAGGGCTGGAGATTGCTAAAGGGTTTGTTGGCACAAGCTTGGCCTCGCCAGGTCAGTGCTGCAATTCAGGAGCAGGGGAGAGGTGGTCACGGGGGGTGCAGGATCAGCTCACTCCAACACTGCCTGCTGACAGTTTTGCTCCAGATCCCTGTGTTGTGCCTGGGCCTTCAGCCACAGTTTCTGCTGCTTAACTTGGGACAGTGGGACCATTCATTGGGTCTTGCAGAGTGACACGGAACTCAGCCTTGCCTGTCCGGGGGTCCCCAGTGATGTGTCTATGGAGTTGAATATCCTGGCTTCAGAGTTTGGGGGCATGGAGAATCTGTGGGGCTTGGAGACCTTCCCAAATGCCAGACTTGGAGAGCTGGTCCCTACCCAAAGCACCAGCAGAAGTTATTTTCACCTCTGAGCTGGGACACACCCACCCTGCCTCTATTTACCATCCATGCCTGCACTGGGTGCTCTGCTGCTGGAGGGGAGGGAGGGAGAGCAGGCAGCAGGCTGGTAACGGAGATGCATCAAGCTTTCCTGAGCCTCCTCATCTCTCCTGGGCTGTCATTAGCAGCAAGGTTTCCATCTGGGCTGTGAAGCCACGCTGCCCTGCTTCTCTTGTGGGTGATTCAGCTGAGCTGGGCTGGCTGCAGGGTCTGGGAGAGACTGTGCCAATGCTTGGGGGATCAGTCAGACTGCTCTTTGGCCTGAGCCACTTGTCTGGGAGAGCCTAAAACAACAAACATCGCAGAATAAGGGAACGTTTCACTGCTTTTTCCTGATCAAGTGGTTTCCTGTTTTCTAAGCAGCTCTTCCAAACACCACTGGGGCAGAGGACCTATCCACACAGAGCCTGGTCCCTGAGCAGACCCTCACTGGGTGGGCAAGTTGCTGCTGCTTGACATCTGGCAGAGAAGGAGGTCACAAAAGATTGGCTCTAGCATCAAATGCAGCCTTTACTGGAGACCTGCACCAGGAGACAGGATTATCCTCTTCCCTTCGGGCTGAAAGCACCCATGGATGTGTGGCCTTACCTAGGTCAGAACAAGCTGGACAATGCTTGTTTACACGGCCTCACTGGTATTTCTCGTGGACAGCTTTCCATGGCCTGACGAACTCAACCCACTCGACACACTCAACCCTGTGCACGGAACGTGGGAGCTCCTGGGCTTTGCTCTGCTCCAACAAGCTCTGGTGAGCAGCGATGGCTCTGTGCTGCTGAAGGCAGGGGACGAGCACAGGATGCCCCGTGGCACATCACTGCGGTATTGCCCAGGAGTGTGGAGAGAGTGTCTCCATTTCTATCACCCCTGCTCCTCCCAGGCCTGGCTCTGCACCCCAACTGTGTGTTGGATCCTGAGCAGAGCCCTGCAGAATTTCAATGTTGTTCCAGCCTTGGGTCCATCCTTTCTCCCCCAGAGCCCGTCTGCAGAGGTGCACACAGAGAGGGTCACCCTGCCTGGTGGTGCTGCCCACCCAGCACCGGCTGTCACTCCTCTGCCTCAGCCCAGAGCCCCCTGCCCAGCTCCTCCCACTTCTCCTGCCTGTCACTGACCTCCCCTCTGTCCTTGATGGTACCAGGAGCAGAGGTGAAGGGATCATCCCACCAGGTCTCCAGGGAAACACACAGCTATTTTTTCAGTTGACAAACATCATCTTTAGCCTCCTTGACTGAAAGTTTTAAAAAAGAAGCTGTTGGCAGAGAGTCTGCCTGAAAGCCAGACTGTAAGTGTCAGCCCCTGGAGACTGTCTGACCCTTGGAGAAGAGGCAGGCAGAGAGGATGCTGACACACTGGGAGGCTGTCACTGCTCGAATCTGCTCTGCTTGAATCTGTCCTGGCTCCTCGTGGATGACAGGATCCATCTGGACCTCCTCAGGATCCATCCTGGATCCTTACATGCTCAGCCATTCCTGACTGTGGCAGAAACATAAACCAGGCTCATGCAGGAATGGAGAAATATGCAGACCCAGGGGGGTCCTGTCAGCATCCGTGGGCCCAGGCCCAGACAGTGCTGCAGGATGTGGCCCATAATGCAGCATCTCCTCATCGTCAGGCACAGGCAGCAGGGCCCCTGTCCAGTGTGTGTCTGCAGGCTGCTGCATCTGAACTCTGCAGGGTCCCCCTGACTAGACTCCGGGTCCCCCTGGCTAGACTCCAGCTCCCCAAAGTGGAGTGACCCCAAAATCCAGCTGAGGTGGCCTTACTGGTCTCATGTTTGGGGAGAGGTTCAGGAGACCCACAAAAGAGGGGCAGGCAGAGCTGCCTGGGGGACTGTGAGAGGAGGTGGAGATGCTTCCAGGCAGGGGTGATGCCCACCAAGCAGGACATGATATGCTGTGGTGTCATGGTGCCAGGCTGGCTGGTGGCATGACAGGGCAGGGGTGACATGCCCCAGCTGAGACCAGAGCTCACTGGTTTTGCTGCCCTCTCCACAGCCCCGTGGATGCTCATTCAGTGCTTCCCCATCCTCTCCCCGACTCAACAGCAGCACAGCTCCCTCTTGCTCTATCCTGATATCACAGACCTGGGCCTCAGCACCACAGGCAGGCTCTGCATTATGGAGGGACTCACCCTTTCCCAGAATGCACAAGCAGTCCAGCAGCTCTTGTTAATAGGGCACAGAAGCGGGGTATGGCAGGAGAAGGATCAGCTGGTGGACCAGAAGATCAAGCGCTGGTCAGTGACCTGCCCGCCAGGCACCACAGCCACGACCTGCAGCTCTCCCACGCTGCAGCAGTCCCAATGCTGTATTCAGACTTACTGGGGACAGCCCCCTGGCTTGAGCCCCGTGCCCACAGCAGGCAGGAGCTAAGGAAGGGTGCTCAGCAGCCCTGGGTGATGGAGGGGTCTGCTGTCTGCTGCTGCTCTTGCCCAGCGCTGGCAAGGCAAGGCTTTCAGGGGCAAAAAGCCCAATGCCTGTGCTGCATCAGGGTCTCTGGTGCCACTAACTGTTGCCTTGATTTGTCCTTCAGTGCTGAAAGCCCCGTGGCTCCATCCTCTACTGCCTGCAGTTGTTGGGAGAGAAGGTGGCCTCTGCCCAGAGCAGCTGGGGATCCCCCCGGGCCCCTGCAGCAAAAGAAAAAAACCCCAAAAAACACTAAAACAAGCTTGTAATTTCTTAGCATTTCCTCCAGCCCCGGGGCATTTGTGGCTTCTGGCACCGAAAGGAGTATTTCTGATACCTGGAGCTGGAATCAAACAGAGCCCGTGTGCCTCCAGCTCCCGCGGCTCAGACCCGGAGCAGAGAGACCGGGGGAGGCAGCGCTCAGCAGCAGCAGCCCGGGACCGGGAAGCGCTCCCGAACTCACCTTCGGGAGCAGACGGACCCACGGCCGCTCCCCCCCCGGCTCCGGAGGAGCTGCCCCGGGCCGGTGCCGTGGACTCCGCGCTGCTGCCCCCTGGCTGCCTCGGCACGGGCCGCGCTGCAGGGACGGGACCTGCCGGGGCTGCGGGGCTCCGGCCCTCGCAGGATGCACCGCAAAGCACGAGCCTGCCTTCGGGAGCGGGTCAACGCGCTCTGAGGGCACCACGAGCCCGGCTTGGCGGCCAAACCAAGGGATCGAGGGCTTGAGATTAGAGAGTTTGTCTTGGTTTGCACGCGTGATGCGTCTCGCGTGATCCTGGCTGCTCAGGTGCGTATCGGTTGGACATCAGGGAACATTTCTTTACTGGAAGGGTTGTCAAGCCCTGGAACAGGTTGCCCAAGTAAGTGGTTGAATAGCCATCCCCGGACATGTTTAAAAGGTGCTGAGCAACATGATTTAACAGTGGACATGTAGAGTAGGGTTAACAGTTGGACTCAATGATCTTGAAGGTCTTTTCCAACCAAGATGTTTCTATGTCCTGTCTGTAGGACAGGCCCTGCTGTGGTAAGACAGCTGCGATTCAAGGTGAGGAGAATGAATCTCTCTCTGTGCTCAAGGGGGACCTTGCAGGGTGCTGTAAAACAGGGATGTGGCAGTGGGTTCACATTTGCAGGGTGTAGCAAGGCTTTTCCGTGGGCTCTCTTGCTGTCACGGTTTAACCTCTGCTGGCAGCTAAACACCGCGCAGCCACTCACCCGCCGCTTCCCTCCCCACCCCACCATGACCCCCTAGGGAAGGAGAATTGGGAAGAAGAATAAAAAAAGTGAGACCCCCAAGGTTGAGATAAGGACAGTTTAATAAAAGATGACGAAGAGAGAAGAAAACACCAGTACTAATGATGGTACTAGTGGAAAGATAGACAACGTGACTAATAAAAGCCAGGAAGGCTGTACCTACTCTTGAGACACCAACTTTCCCTGCTTGGGCCACACTGAAGCAAGTTAAAACCAGACACACCCACCCTGGCCCAGCCCACACATGACTCAGTGTGGGATTGACTCTCCCATTGGCTGGTTCTGTTGTTTATCCTGCTGTGCCCCCTCTTCCCCCCAAGCTGTAGCTCTTCCCAACTGCTTGGGCCAGCAGCTGCTTGGGATAATTAACCTGAACCAAACCCATGCACGCTCGCCTTAAAAGGATACTTTGATAGAATGAGGGAAAACAGCATGGAAAGCTCTAGAAACCATGGTTTTCAGTTAAAAAATCTGATCAACTCTAGAGTTTCCCCAAGAAAAGAGGAAGAGGCCACCAAGGGCGAGTTATGCAAGTGCTTGCATGGAGAAGATGCCTCCTGTCCAGCAGCAGCAGCTGACACGTCAGCAGCTGGCAACTGGAGGGAGCTCTTGGGTTGGCTTCACCCTGTACCACTCCTCTTTCAGACAACCCCAGCTCATCCCCACACAGAAGCTGTTGGCACATCCTCCCTGGCCTTCTCCACGCAGCAGCAAGGCCCTTTGGCCCCAGGTAGCTGCGTCCACAGGTCCATCCTGTGCTGGGGCCAGATGGTACAGTCACCATCACATGCATGGGCTGTTTTTAGTGAGGTTAAGAAACTTAGCCCCCGTGGAGTGACAAGCTCAGCATCTGTTTGACTCACTGCACCTATTTCTGCACCGGACGTTGGCTGAGACCGGGCTATTTTTAACCATCCTTGGTTTACTATCTTCATTTTAGGTGTTATCATGGGCCAGGAGAGGATCTGCATGCTCTTCGTGAAAAACTCAGTGCTGATCCCAGACCAGATAAGCCTGTAGAAAGCCAGCGTAGCTACCCCCGAGCCCAACAGTGCGTGGGCGCAGGCTCTCACAGCAAAAATGGAAGTGACTACTTTCTAACCGCTTCCTTTCTTTCTGGGTCTCTCTCTCCCTCCTGCCCCTCCTGAGAAGTTCGTTTCCTGTTATTGATAACAGCCCCTGCACCCGGCGAGAGCTCACTGTGCTCGGTGCCCTCAAGAGAAAGCAGCCCAGGGGCTGGAGAGAGTGGGGCTGTGCAAAGTAAACCCAGCTGAGCTTTCCTGGGGCAGGCAGCAAGGCTGGGTCCATGCTGCTGGGTGCTGAGGGCGCTGCTGGGTGCTGAGGGCCCTGCCGCTACAGGGTGCAGCATACAAAGGGATACAGGATATGAATGGCATGATGTGTCCTCAGGATTTTCAGGCCTTTTTCATAAGGTGCTGCTTTGTCCTGTATGCTCTGAGGGTGGAGAGCTGGGAGCTGAGGAGGTTTCTCATTCCTGGGAACCTTCTTCCTGCCCACGCATCTCGTAGTGTTTTACAAGAAGACGCTGTGGTCTACAGCATTCTGAGAAGATAATGTCCGTGTCTCTTGGCATGGAGAAAGCCACTGTTTGGTGCCACCCTGCCAGGCTTCCCCTGTGAGGCAGCCAGCCAGCTCCCTTGGGGAAACTGAGGCCTGCAGCAAAAGCACAACACTCTCGGAGGCAGCCAGTGAAGCACAAGACAAACCCAAGCCATGTGTGGATGAGTAAAATGCTGCCACTGATGCTGAGGCTGGGTCCCCTCATGGTGCAGCAGCGTGTCCTCAGTGACCAAGTAGCCCCATGGTTCTTGCTGTTCCTCTGTGGCTTCTCCTCTGGCAATTGTCAGATAGAGTCGAATTCTCATCACCTTGGAGATCTGGCCCCACGTGCTGGCTGAGATCCATCCCCTCTACCCTCACCACTCAACTCAGAAGCAACCCTCCGCGCATGTCAATGGTTGGACTTGATGAATGGTCTCTTTCCAACCAAAACGATTCTGTAATTCTATGCGTGAAGCTGAAGTGGTTGGGGAAAGCTTGTTCCCACGCGGGGAGAGGGATAAACCACGCTGATACAAAGCACCTTCACACTAGGACACCTTTCTCGGGGGGTTGTTCCTTGTGCCCACTCCCCCCTCCTTGGCCCACAGTGGCACTGCCATTGCCAGCCCCATACAGCTGGGGCTGCTGGTTCACCTGCTTTGCCTCTGCCTTTCTCCTTGCGAAGCTGAGGGGAAAGCTCAGCTTGTTTGCAGGAGATGTGGGAGAAAATCTAATTCCAGAAACCAAAAGTGATTCTGCTCAGCAGTCATTCAAAGAAGAAAAACCCAAAAGGGTTAAGCAAGAAATCCAGGTGATAATCTCCTTTTTGGTTGTCCTTGAGGAGACCGGCAGGAGTGCAGCAGCTGGAGAGATCAGCAGTGGATGCCTTGAGAAAACGAAACAGCAGTTGCCTCACTGCTTCCAGCCGGAGCTGGGCAGCAGCAGGACTCTGCGCAGACTGGCACAGGGGAGGAAGGTCACCCGTCCGCTTCCCTCCAGCTCCCCCTCCTCACCATCGGCTCCATCCCGGCGGGATGCCCGGTGCTCCGGGCTCTCATACAGCGATTCTCTGCAGGCTCTGAGCTCCCCGCTGCCCAAGGCAGCCGTTGGCAGCCCGCGGCACCGCGCCGGGACTGTCCTTGGGAACCAGCTCGCCCGGGGGGAGCGGGAGCAGCGAGACGTCGTGCTCCGGGAAAAGCGAAAGGCAGAGGGGCTCGGCTCAGCTCCGGGGTCCTGCCTGTCCCCAGGTCGCCGGGTGCGTGACGTGGAGCCCCCCCGGTACCGGGCTGTAAACTGGGCTGCTCGCACCAGCAATCGTCTCTGTGGGATGCTCGGGCTAATTGCAGAGTCCTTCCCGCTCCTGCCGGGAGCCGATCGGCTGCTTCTCACAGAGCCTGCTGAATCCCGAGGCGGCTGCTTCACCTTCAAGCCCATGAGCGATGTTTAGACAGAGGAGGAGATGGGCTGATTTCCAAACCCCTGCGGGATGTCCTGAGCCCCCAGTCATGTCAGCGGGAGCAGGAGCAGCCCTTTCTGAGCACTGGACCCAAAGGTGGAGGAGGCCCAGCGAGACGAGGCCACGGTGCGGTAGGAAATCCCAGGGGAGAGAGGCTGCCGGGCGACACCTGCATTTTGGGTGCTAGTTCAGTGCCTGCCTGTGCTCAGGTGACTTTGGGGCCACGTTGCTGTTTGGAGAGGGTGCGAGGAGATGCTGGGGTGTGTGAGTCAGGGTGGGGTGGCTGGGAGAGAAGGCTTGTGCTCGGGAGGCTGCAGGGCAGAAATGGGAGGAAGGACTGGCTGGGCTTTAATGGGAAAAACAACTTCCAGTCCGGAGCTGGGAGCTGGTCTTTGCATGAAAGGAACTGACTCTGAGGATATGGCCAGAGGATGCTCAGGGTGCAAGATGACCCCATGGAAGAGAAGTTGTAAAATACAAGTGAAGAGCCAGCAGGTACCAGTCAGGGATAAATCCAGACCTCCCTCCGCAAAGCTCCAGCTCTCCGTGTCCTGCTGGGCTTATTGAAAATAAAACCACAGCTGTATAGCCCCTTGAAGACCCCTGAGGCTCTGCCATAAACCTCTCCAGTCCCGACATCCCAGCTCATGACAGGGGAGACATGGGAACCCAGGGCTGGCACATTGCTGGGCATCTCATGTTGGGCCAGGGTGGATGGCTGATCATATCTGGGACCCTTCCCTTTGTGTCCACCTCTCCATCACTAGTCCTCTGCTACCCTAGCACCATTCTGGGCATCATCATCACCTCCTGAAACAGCAATGTCACACTCACCCACCCTGCTTGACTGTGTTTGGTGCTGGGAATGGTGTGAGGGTGGGATGCCTCCAGGAACAGGAGAAAGCTGGAGCTTGTGCAGGGGTGCAGGGCAGGGACCTGGCAGTGGGGAAGCTGTTGTCCATCCATCTGGGGTGTGAGGGTGAAGGCCACCCTTGAAGGATCCAGGCACTGACACCCTGCTGCCAACAAGGTCAGAGCAGAGAGGAGAGCTGGGACAAGGGAAGTTCCTGTTCTGGGCCCTCACCCCTCCTGCCCCACCGGGGTAGGGTGAGAAGATGGTGAGGGGCACAGCTGTGAGTCTATGGGACCTAGCCCAGAGACATTTGCTTCACTGCTACTTCCCCTCATCCCCTCCTGGGCTTTGTCCTCTGGGGACTGCCCTGTTCCTGAAATCATAGAATGATTTGGGTGGGAAGGGACCTTTCAAGGTCATCCAGTCCAACTGCTGTGCAAGGAGCAGGGCCATCTGCAACTAGAGCAGGTTGCTCAGAGCCCTGTCCAACCTCACCCTGCAGTGGTGCCAGGGATGGTGCATCAACCACC
>WUAM01000071.1:214381-226607 GCA_024336885.1 Actenoides hombroni | reverse complement strand
TCCCTGTGCACCAGCCTTGGCTGCTCCCAGGCCGGCTCAGGACTATGTAGATGGGGTCACCCGTCAGGAGGATGCTTCTCCAGGCATATTTATGCCAGTTATCATTAATTTGGCCCACTTCTGGAAAAGCACCCAAAATGGGCAACCCAAACTGCCCCAAAACAGTTGGGCCACCCAAACTGCCTGACGCTTTTTCGCCCAAACAATTCTCCTGACAGAGTCTGGGTACTCTGGAGCCCGGTTCTGCCCGTACCGAACCCTGCACACCTCCTGCAAGTACAGCCCGTCCTGAAACCTGGGAGATCTTTGGCGGGGTGGCATGAAGCAAGCCTGGGGCTGGTCAGGGACTGGGAAAGGCAGTGCCAGATGGAACCCAGCAGAGATGGTTTCTCATCACAGCTGCAGAAGTTCAGCTGCAATAAACATCTCCCACAGGTTTCCAAGGCTCTTTATCCCCTTTGTGTTTTTAGGGGGACCAGACCTAACAATTTACACACCTTTCTTTCTTTCTGCAAGCTTGTTCCCAGAGTCTGAAGGGCTGATTCCCACCTTGACCAGGTACCTCAAGAAGAAACACACCAAAGAAATGTTTCCGCTGAGGAAAGCAGACATTGGATATTTTGAGACAACCTTCTTTTGGGTCAAGTGCCACCTTGGCCCCAGACCTGGGCTCGCTCCTCCTGCACCCTCTGTGGATTCAGGGCCAGCCTCCATTAGTGTGCTACTGGGGGGTCCCTTGTATATGGCAATAGGAAAGCAGCTGGGACCCCACATCCCCAGTCACTCCCAGTATGTGGTTCGGTCCTGCTCTGTCATTGTGCTGAGCCAGAGGCAGGAGGGTAAGAAAGGGTGAAAGCCAGTAGGGACTTCAGGGAGCTTGACGAAAAGGCAGTGGGAGGGAGAGCAGGAGGTCTGAGGAGATGGTCTCTGCTTTCCACAGGCCGCCCCCATCCCCACCACATTCCCCTCCACCCTGATGTGTGAGGATGGCCACAGTCCGGCTCAGCTGGAAAATCAGGTCATGCTGTTGTGCTCAGGGGCAATTCGAGGGGTATCAGCACGTGGGACACTGGACACCTTCTGTCTGGCCCAGGTGAAACCTCTCCCACCATCCCCTCTCTCTGCTCCCACGTTTGCCACACTTCAGCCGCAGCAGCCTGCTTTGTGTCCACAGCTCCCAGACAAGCACTGGCCAGGGCAAACTGCCCTCCTGTTCCCTAACTGGGACCAGCCATCAGCAATGGCCCCTGTGTCCTTGGAGGGGGGTGGGTCTTAGGAGACAGAAAACCCATTTTAACTTGAAAGGTGACCAAGATATTTCTATCAGAACTGTACCAAAAATGTGTTCAGCCTGGAACCATCTGGTGGGAAAGGTCCCCCCACAAATCCTGATGTAACTGTGTGAGTGGGGTTTAGTTTTGCGAGAAAAATCCTCTTTTTTTTTGCTGCCATGGCTTGCCACAGCCATAAAAACCAGGCATCTCCAGGGAGATTAAAAAACCAAATAAATCTTCTCTTTTTTTTTTGTGCCAGTGTGCTGGGACACTCTGCTGGGTTGGGTTGATGTGGGCCTGGAGGTCACGGTAGGGGTTACGCTGAGTGTATTATTGGTGTGTGCACATGTACATGTGCCTGGCCTTGCTCACCCCCCTGCACTGGCACAGGGTGCCCATAGAGCTGAGGGTGCTACGAACCCTCCTCCTCTGCCCCCAGCCCAGCGGCTGGCACGGCCCCTGCTGGGTGATGGCAGGGGGGTGGCGGTGGGGACGCCGGGGGCAGGGAAGGCAGGGAAGGCAGGGCAGACAGGTTCCCTGCTGCTGCTGGAGCTGGTTAAACATTGTCCCGGGCCAGTTAGGTAACACAAACCGCAGCAGGAAAGAAATGAAACTGCTTGAGCAAACAAGGTGCACTTGGCACGGCAGCCGGCTGCGTGACAAAGAGCTCCCCTCTCCCTGCCAACCTGCCAGGGTTATCTGTTGATGGAGAATAAACACCTCACCCACAAACCCAAACTGGAGGGACAGCAGTCAGGAGCATAGACGGCTCCTGTGAGACCTGGCCTGGGGTTGGGCTTGTTCTGCTCACTGTGTCCCCCTCCCAGGACATGCTGATTGCCACCAACCACCATGCCAGCCCCTGCCCTCACAGCCTGCTTGTGTGGGCAGCCTGAGTATCTCAGCGTTGTCCTTCTGCCGCCCTGTCCACCCTGCTCCTTACGGCAGTTCCAGGAGGTCAGGGATGGGCCTGGAGCACCCTCTGCTCGCTGGAGCCAGCAGACACCAGCCGGGAAAACCTGTTCCCTGGGGAAGGTTACGCAAGGAATGTGACGGAGGTCTGGCTGCAGCCCAGACCATGGACTGGCTCCTGGTTCACACCCAGGGACTGGGACCTCTTCTTGCACCACAGGGCAATCGTGATGGCCTCATCTAAGTGTGTGGATCTAGGACGAGTAGTCCAACCCAACACACTAGACGGTGTGGGTGGGGGGGTCTTCCATATGATTTTGTCATGCTCAGGATTTGGCGTGACTGCAGCTCTATGCTGATGTCGTTGTATTGCAAGGCTGAGCATGGCATGGCCAGAGGAGACCAGGCATCCCAGCTGGACCAGCCAGGCAACTCCTCATGTAAACAGCAGTTGAACCCAACATCCAAAAGAGGTTGGACCTGGCCTGTGGGCACCTCCTGCCTCTGGTAAAGCGGGTGGGCAAAGCCCTTGATGCCACTGCAGCATCTCCTTTAGCTGTCACTAAGCCTGAGGGCTACCAGCGGAGACGTAGGGTGCCCAGAGCCACGGTCACTGGGAGTTTGAAAGCAAAACACAAGACTTGCAGGGGGGTCTGTGGTTTCCCCCAGCCCTTAGACCCATCTCTTGTTATCTTGTGGATCATCCTGCTTCACCTGGCAGCACAGTGGCTCTGCAGCCACCAGCATCACATTCAAGCTGGGCCTGGGCAGACCGGGCACAGTTCCAGCTGCTGCAGCCAAGAGAGCCCAGGGGAGACAGCACAGATGATCCATGTGAGAATTGTTTTGAAGGACTTATTTCTCTCTCTTTTGCATCAGGACACACTCTTGCAAGTGGGATGGGTGATTTCTAACTGCACCATGTCTCCAGCAGTGATGAAGGGCAGGCAGGGAACAATGGCTGAGCCCTCCTGCTGAAAAGGCATCTCAGGCTTTGCAAGGGATCCTTACAGCCTAGGGGCATCCCCAAAACTCCCCCCACCTCCCCTGTTGGTGGGCCAGCTCCCTCCTTAGTCACTCCAGAAACCAACTGAAGCCATTCAGAAGGATGTGTCATTGCTTTTGCCTGGGTATCCCAGACCTGGTAAAGCTCCAAGCTCAGAGGAGGAATCCCAGGGCCTTTCCCCTTGAGGGGGAACAGGAGCTGAGCAGGGATATCCCCCTCACGCCCACATTCAGCAGGGTCCTGCATGCCAGCAAGAGGTTAGGGTGGCAACTAGATCCTCTGGTGCCCAGCAGCGTTTAGAAAAAAGTGTCATGAAAATCCAGTTAATTCATGTCTACCGGGAGCGATGTGAGTTTCTCAGGCTCGTGAGAGGAACATATCTAAGAGCCTGCTTGGCCTCCAACCCCATGAACTCCTTCTTGCTGACCCACAGACATATCCTGTGGGTTGTAGAGATCCCCTCAATATCCATGGGGCATCCTCCCTGCCTCCATATGGCTGGTCTAGCTGGGGGCGGGGGGGGGGGGCTGCTGTTGCCATGGAGCAAGAAAAGGCAGGTGGTGTGTTGGGGCTGCTCACACTGCCAGGTCTTAGCAGTCCCCTCTCCTGAAGATGTGGTCCTTGAGGCACCCAGCTCCCAGGCAAGGCTCCCAAACAGCAATACTGGAAGATGAGCAAACCTTAAACATACTGTAGTGCCTGTGCTGCTTCTTCATGTCCCTTCACACCTCAGAAGAGAGCATTGGTCAGAGAAGGGTTGTTGAAGGTTCTCCCACAGCCCATGACTGGGTTCCTTAATATGGAGGGAGCTGAGAGACCTTCTCATCTGACCACAGGGGAGACTGGGCTCTGGGTCCAAGAATTTGCATCTGGCTTGGAGACGGTGCTCCAGGAAAGCCCTTCTGCAAAGGCAAGTGCCAGGGCTGGAGGGTTCTCAGAAGGACCAAGGTTTGGAAGCGGGTGTAAAATGCCCCATGCAAAGCTGGCATTGCGACAAGGACTCCAGATCTCACTCCCACCAGCCCAAGGACAAGCAGCCTACTTCAACCCAAGGGAGACCCCGTGACTCTGGGCCAGGGTGATCAGGCAAGTGCAGTCCATGGCAGGTAGGAGGGATGGTGGCAGGTGGAGTTCATGCAATGGGACATCCCAGGTAACATGAGTTTGGTCCCCACCCCATCATTAAAGAAAACAAACAAAATGACAGGGAGGTACAAAAAAAACAAAACAACCAAACAATTTATTTCTCTTATGTTCCCATTGGAAAAGGGGGAAACCACAGGCACCTGCTGGGTGCCTGGCTGGGCTGGTGTCCCCTTCCTGTGGCTGACACAGCACCAGTCTGTGCCCCCGTGACATCGCTTCAGTCCAGCTGAACATCACCTCCTGCCACAAGACACGTGGGTGCCCTACAGTGCACACGCTCACACGGGAACATCTTTCTCATGAAAAAATATAGCTGTACATTCTTTCTGTGGGTTTGTTGTTTTTTTTCTTGTCTTGCATAAATTAGAAGCTACTTCTAGGGAAAAGGCCAGCTTCCAGATGTAGGCAGCTGGGCTGGAAATGCAGAGTGGCCATGCTCTCCCCAGTCCTCTCTCTGTCTCTCCAGGGGCAGGTGAACCTTCACAATGTTCCAATCTTCTCTCAGCAGGTGCCACACTGAAAAGCTGCTGCATAGGGTGGGCATCAGCCATCCCACGTGGAGCAAACAGGATGGTGGGCACCTTCAGTGTGGAAGAAGCAGTGATGGGGGAGGACCCCCGAGCTGAGACAAGGTCTGTCCGATCACAGGTGGGACAGCGGTGCTGCCCCTCTGCCCAGGCAGGAGGTGGGTGACAGCAGGAGACCCGCTCGGCTCTCACTGCAGTGCCAGCTGCCACTCAGACTTCTCTTCCCCTTTGTGTTTGTCCAGACTTTGAAACAAAGTCACTGCAGCTCCAGTCAGAGGTACGAGGCCACCGAGGGAAACAACAGTTTACAGTAACCTGCTGGAGCCGAAAAATCAGCTTCAAACACCTCAGTGCCCATGCAAGGGTCGGAGTTTCACAGGCTGCACAGGGCAGTAGCTTCCAGATACAGCTGCAGGCAAAGTTTCCTGCCAAGGAGCCCATCCTGGGGCTGGCCCAGAGGGGCTTGTCAGACCCTGGCTCATCCAGGACTCCTACAGCTCCTTGTTCCTGTTGAGCACCTCTTCCTCCTTCCAGCCACTGGAGTTCTTCCCAAACTTGTAGACTAGCCGTCGCCCATCGACCCTCTCCAGGATCTCTCGTTTGTAGTAATATCTGGAGGAGATGGAGGTGGAATCAGGGCTCTGGATGCAGCCCCATGTGCTGGGGAGCTGCTGTTGGGGATCAAAGCCGAGCCCTGGTGGGTCTGGACCGGCGCTGTGGGGCAGGTCCCCACTCGGGACAGGGGAGGACACTCACCGCATGGCTCGGCTGAGCTTCTCATAGGTCATGCTGCTGTTTTTCTTCTTCTGGCCCCAGAGTTGAGCGACTGCCTCTGAGCGCAGGAACTTGAAGACACCCTCCCGCCGATCCTCCCACTTCATCAGTCCTTCGTTCAGCTCAGGGTGGATCAGGATGTCCCGGATGAACTCCCACAGGTGGGTACCTCTTGGGGCTGGAAGAGGAGAGCAAGCTGTATAGTAGTGAAGATCCTGCAGGTCCCTGCACTTTGGATGTCCCTAACCCCCCCGCCAAGGGGCATGGCAGGCAGACATGGCCCTTCCTCCCATCTCCCCCCCATGGAGTTCGGCAGGGGGAGGCAGCCCCTGCTCCCAGGCTGGAGGGTTCACCTACAGTGCTTGCTCTTCCGGCTCTCCAGGCAGTCCCTGCTCTCCTTGCTGAGTTTTCGGGGCCGTCCCCGTTTCCTCTTGCCATGCTTGCTGTCCCCTTTCTTGCTGCCTGCAAAGCCATCTGTGCACACAGAAAAGGGTTTTACACATTACACTGTGCAGCGCCTGCTACCTGCAGCTCTTCCGTCCCTGGGCATCAAAGATGTTCTCCTCACTCAAACCAGGACACCTCCTCAGGAGCAGAAGCACAGGGGAGAGATGGTTGGAGCAGGGGGAGAGCTCAGGGCTGCACCCTCCTGTCAGGCCCAGGTACCAGGAAACCATTCCCCTGAGAGGAAGGTCTCCCCATTCCTTCCAGCTTCACCCCACCCACCCTGGTGCCACCATGTGTAGAGCAGCACACTGGTCGTTCCCCAAACCTCGCTGCTTCCTTGTATCCCCAGTGTCCCAGCTGCCACCACGTACCCCATCTCACTAAGTTCACTGCTGCTCTGGCTACACCAGCTCTGCTTCAGAGGCTGCACCGTCACCGTGCTCAGTGGAGAGAAACAGACCCATGGTGCACACAGACCCACCCCCCTCCCTCTTTCCCAGTGTGGGGTGGATGTTCCGGTGTTTCTGCTGGACAGGATGTGCTCTGCAGCTGCTGGGAGTGCCCAGGAGAAAGCCCTCCTCTCCCAGCTCTCGGTGGGAAGCAAACAACTCACCATCAGGGAAGTGCTTTGCTTCTGCAGGGTCGAGGTCAAGGTCACTTCCACCGGAGTCCTGGGAGTTGGGGCTGTGAGACATCACAGGTCCTGAGAGGCAAAGGAACAGGGCTCAGACCACCAGCTGCTGGCATCTGAAGATGCTTCCACCTGAATTTCCCTCTGCCCGCCCTACCTGAGGTCCCTGCAGGAAGCCTGTTGCAAGACTCAAGCCCCCCCTCTGTGATGGGGCAGTTCCCCACACACCTCCCAGGTCGGTGCAAGCAAAGGGAGCTTTTCAGAGGGTGAAACACTGACCTGAGACA
Source organism: Actenoides hombroni (assembly GCA_024336885.1). NCBI lineage: Eukaryota > Metazoa > Chordata > Aves > Coraciiformes > Alcedinidae > Actenoides > Actenoides hombroni. Next base: position 219,603 of record WUAM01000071.1, on the reverse strand, counting down.
TCAGAGCTGCCTGGGGACAAGGCATCAGGCAAGCAGGTGAAGTCTGTGGATAGGAAAGGGTTTGTGGGCTTCATGTCCTCCAGGGAGTCCTTGGCACAGGGATTTCCCAGCTCTGGAAGGGGCAGAGAGGGGCAGAGGGGTCAGCCCTGCCAGCACCACCAGGTAGTTCCTGGGGAAAAGACCTGGCTGGGGCCCCTCTTACCCAGGTGACTGGAGTTCAGGAAGGTCTCTTGGGAAGTTGCATCCTCTTTTTCCAGCAAGTCAATGATCCAGTTCAGCTCATCGGAGGCTGCAGGATTGGAGGGACTGGGCTTAGCGATGCTTATTCAGTATGGAGGGGAATGGTGTACACTGGGAGCTGTGCCCAGCCCTGCCTGGACTCTGTTCTGTGCCCCCACATCCCCCTGTGCAGCCTTCCCCAGGCGGCCCTCTGCAGTGCCCAGGAACCATGGGGTCCTGTGCTGGTGTGTGTGTGTGTGTGTGTCTACGCCTCATGCTTCCAGCTGCAGGCCTGGGGATGAAGGGGACATTGGGACACTCACTGATCTCGTGCAGGCGGTCATAGAGCTCATCCCCCAGGGCCCCGAAGATGAGGCGCATCTGCTCCCTGGTGCAGTGGCAGAGCGCGTGCCCGTCCATGTTGCAGCAGGAGAAGTCAATGGAGCTGGCGTCATACTTGTTCTTCTCCACGTGGTAGCTGATCCACTCCAGCACCTGCACCTTGGTCCAGAAGTATGGGAGCTCACTGAACCACTCCGGCTTGTCTGCAAGGGACGGACAGCAGGGCTCAGGAGCAGGGTGGCTGTGCCAGCGCCGGGTACCACCCATGGGCTGCCAGTTGCAGTTGGGCACCGGGTCCAGTCCCATGGTGATCATGCAGGGCCTCGTTCTGCCCCGCTCCTGTCTTGGGGGACAGCAACGACCTGATGGCCCCCACCCTCTGTTGGTTTTGGAGCCAGTTGTCCCATTGATGCTGCCTTGTTCTCCTGTTAAATTCCCCGTGCCACCTCCAGGGCCTTCCAAATGACGGTCCCACAGGCAGAGTGGGATCCCTGGCACCAGGACTGTACCGCCAAACTGCTCTCCTGGTGAGCCCTGACAGCCTGGCCCCTGGGACATGCTGGGGAAGAAGGGCAAGAAGTCCCTCATTCCCCTATATGCATCTGATGTGCTCCAAGCAGCTGCAACTTGTGCCACCCAGGGTCTCCTCCAGCAATCTTTCAGCCAACACGCCCCTAGGAACACTGAGGCATGGTGAAGCTGTTAACCCACCCCAGTGGGACCAGGACCTTGTAATGCTCTTCCAAGCCTGCTGCCCTGCCTCACTGCTGCCTCGCATGCTAGCTTTCCTGCACAGCCACCACCACTCCCATGGTCCTACCTGTGCTCTGTGCCAGGGGCTGGCTGGGGGGGAGGCTCAGCCCTAGGGTGCTGTCGTCCCCAAGGTGCCCCAGCATATCCAGGGTCGGCTGCACCTCCTCCGGCTGGTACATGGCGCTGATGTAGTTAGAGAAGATGTTGCTGATCTCGCAAGATCCCGCCATCAAGCTCTGTGCCGAGAGATGACAGTGAGCTGCGGCCCCGTAGAGGCGGGGGGTACCCACGTCTGCAGCACACACAGCACCCCCAGGACCGGGATGGGTGAGGTTGGGCTCTCCCTCCCTCCGCCCATCGTCACCTCTCAGGTCACTTCTGCAGAAACACCCGCCCAGCCCCCGCCGGCTGGGGCTGGGGCCTGACTCACCACCTCCCCGGGGCCGGGAGGGAGGGAGGCTGAGCCAGAGCAGAGTGGGGACACAGCATCCCCGTGCTCGCAGGAGTCCCCCGCAGCCAGGCCTCCCCAGACCCACTGGCAGCCAGCACAAAACGACAGTGAGCAGGTAGCTCGCTAGACTGGCGTTGCACAGCCCCTCGGAGGGGCTGGGCGCTGTGGGGCACACAGCCATCCGAGCCCATCCCTAGCCCCACAGCAGGGGGCTGCTGGGGCTGGCACAGCCCGCTGCCCACTGCAGAGACTCCAGTGCTGGCAGCTCCGGTCCTCTCAACCAGTTGCGAGAAGCACATCCCAGTAACTCTGCAGCCAGGAGGGGACCAAATCCCTTCCTGGCCCTCGTGGAAGAGCCAAATCTTGCTGTTCGCTTGAAAAAAAACCCCAGAGGCTGGAGGAGGACACCTTCAGACCGCTGTCTCAGTGGCCCCCGGAAAGGGCCGGCAGCCGCAGCAGCAGAACGGGCGAGTGGCGAGAAAAGCCCAAGCGCATCCCCCAGCGAGAGCGAAGATGCGCAGAGAGGGGAGCAAAGCAGCCGTCCTGGGCTGGGGGACATCAACAGGCGCCGGACAGAAAAGCTTTGGTACCTTCTGCGATGGCAATCCCGGGAGGGGTGGCTAATCCAGAGAGCGGGGAAAGGGGAGACGCAGCGCACCCTGCCCGGCCGCTAACCAGTGCTCATGGGCCCGGGGAGGCTGGTGCCGATGGGCAAGCCCTGCCCGCCTCTCCGCTTTTATAGCACGGGCAGCGTAACGCGATCTGGCGGCCCGAGGGGAATTCCAGCCCTAAACGTTCATGCTCCCAGCTCCAGGTGATTTGCATAATATGAACCACCGGGCCCCAGCCCAGCGCTGCCTTGCCGGGAAATCTGGGTTGGCCAGTTTAATCATTGTCAGAGCCCTTGCCCTGCCGGTGCCCAGAGTTTCACCCGCACCGGCTTCGCGGGGTGTTTTCTTGGCTGCCGTTGGCCCGGCTCGTGTTTGCCCGCAGAGGCAGTGGGTTCCCTCAGTTGCCACCGTCAAGCGAACGCGCCCAGCAGGGCTGGGGTGGGCCCTGGGGGCTGCGTAGCCATCCCTGGGGCTCTGCCCCCGGCGAAGGGGTCAGGAACCCTGGGCACCCACCTGGCCATGTGGCAGCCAGGAGGGTAGGGTAGCCTGGTCCTCATGCTTGGGAGGGGAGCTCGGTCCTCATGCTGTGCTGGTTTGGATGCCTTGGCTGAAGCTGGAGCAGAGGTTCAGTTTCTCCCTGCTCCGACCCAGGCGCAGGCTCAGCTTCTCCCACAGCTGGAGGAAGGACCCAGTGACCACGTCGGGCAGATGCTGTGAGCAGGACTGAGGTGCAGAGAGGTGGTTTGGATGGGGGTGGAACAGAGCCCAGGCAGGCACAGGAATATTGCTGCTCTCTGTTCACATGGGTTGATTTTTGCCTGGGGACAGGTCTGGGACACACTGCAGAGCTGTGACAGCCCATTCCTGGCCATTTCACAAGTGCCTGGCACAGACGCACACGTACACTCACCAGGGTCACATGCCAAGGGGCAAGACAGGGTTGTGGGATGAGTTTAGGAATTTACCTTCTGGTGGCTCTTGCCCCTCTGGCTGTTGGGCAGGGGTCCGTGGGACCCTGTCTGGGTATGTTCATGCTGGTTTTTTTTCCCTGTGCTGGCAAAGGAGCCCCAGGCCAGTCCAAGCCAAACATTTGGCACCCATTTTCCCAGTGCTGGTACTTTGCCGAGCCAGCTGCATCCATGCCACACACGGGCTGGTACAAATGAAGGGCACTGTGTAAGCAGGGCAGACCCTGGCATCACACACCTCTAGGTCCTTGTCACACAAACCAGCGCCTGGTAGCAAACTGCCTCATGTGACAAGGTGGTGACAGGCTGTCACAAACATGGATGCTCTACCTCAGCTCACAGGCCAGCAAGGACAGGGTGGCTGTGCAACTCATCCCCCTTGTCTGATCAGCCTGGCCTGTCATGCCATGCCGTGGCACTGGGGCAGGCAGGGCCACCATGCCAGCCAGGAGGCACCGGGTCATGCTGGCTGGTCACCTGCCCCAGCTTCATTCCTCTGCAGCACAGTCACGAGTGCTGGGTGCTGCCAGGCCCTTTTGTTTTCTGGGCACAGTATCTCACAGCACACAGACACGTCCCCCAGCTCCTGCTGTTTCTGCCACGGGACAAGACGAGACCACCAGGGAAAACATGGGTGGTGGGCTGCCACAGAGCTTTAAGCCTGTGTGCAGCCAGGAGCCGAGCCCAGGGCTCCCATGTGCCCAGGGACCTGCCTGCCTGGCTGGGCTTCCAGTGCTTGTGATCAGAAACCTGCCCCTGGGGAAGCTTTTTCCACCCCCTGCTGACATACAAGTGTCTCTGGAGCAGGGTGGGATGTGACAGCTCTGCGGGGTGCCCTGGGCCACAGGCCAAGGGGTGATGGGGAGGGCATGTAGCATTTAGGAGTCTCCAGACTGCTCATGGCTCTCTCCTACCCAGCAGGAATTGATCAGATGCTTGATGGGGCTCTGTGGCATGGACCACATTGTGCAGCCCCTTTCCCAGGTCTCCCTGCTCTGCAGACCCACAGCAGACCCCAGGGAAGTGCCACGGTTGGTCCATATACCCAGACTAGGCCACCAATGGGAGAGGTGCCCACAGTGGGTGACACCCCCAGCCCCTCATGTGTGTCTTACACGTTGGGAGCCCCCTGGGTCTGCCTGGGGCCCAGGCTGCCCCCTTCCTTCCCCTTGTGTTTGGGAGCCAGGTGGCCACTGGGCCTGAGTGATGGTCCCCAGCACCCTGCAGGCACCTGCTGGCTTTACTGACCTGGAGAAACGGCCCAACTGCTGCACCACAACCTAAACCCTGTAATGGGGAGGAGATCCCAGTGGGGGACACTTCCCAGAGATGCTGAGACACTTCTCTTAGTTTGTCTCCGTGCCCTACTCAAAGCCACAGGGCAGCAGCAAGCTGCTTGATAGCGCCCATGGGACTCTCCACTGCTGGGTAGCAGCCACAGTACTGGTGGGCTCAGGGCAACTCCTCTTCAAGATTGAGGATGGGTGGCAGAGGGCTGCCACAAGCTCGATGCCAGAGCCAGTGGCTCCCAGGTAGGGTCCCTGCTGTCACCTTGCTGCTGGTTTGAGCTCCTGGGGCACCTTGAGGTGTGTGGGGAGCATGGCACAGGGTGCTGCCAGCCCAGGCTGGAGTCTGGCTGTGGTGAGGAAGAGGTGAGTTGGTGACACAAATGCCAGCAAGAAAAGGTGTCTATGGTGCAGTGAGTGTCTGGGATACCAGGTAGGAGGGGATGCTACTGACGTCACCTGCCTTGCCAGAGCAGTTCGGTCTGTGATATCCCCACATTTGTTTGCGCTGGCAGCAACTATATTTAATAAGTTATTACAGAAAAAAATAAAGTCCAAACTACAAAGTTTAAGCAGTTGTAAGCAATAGCAG
>WUAM01000071.1:203255-213912 GCA_024336885.1 Actenoides hombroni | reverse complement strand
ACCCTGCAACCCTTAGGGCTGGGGCGGGTTGGGTGCCCGGCATCTTGGGGGACACAGGCTGGGGGCACACATCGGGCACCTCTGGGCGCTCAGCGGGCACCACACGCTGGCACCGGGGTCACCCCCCCGCCAGCTGCACCCCCCACCCCAGAATCGCACCTGGGCAGCACGGGGGGGGACCCTGCTGCCCCCAGCTCCAGCAGCTCTGCCGAGCCCCGGGCTCCGCCGTCCCGCAGCCGAGGCTGCCACCTGCCGACTGTCCCAGGGCTGTCCCTGTCCCCAGGGCTGTCCCTGTCCCCAAGGCTGCCCATGTCCCCAGGGCTGTCCCTGTCCTCAAAGCCGACCGTGTCCCCAGGGCTGTCCTTGTCCCCAAGGCTGCCCGTGTACCCCACGCTGCCCCTGTCCCCATGGCTGTCCATGTCTCCAGGGCTGCCCGTGTCCCCAAGGCCACTCCCCTCAGCTAGCCAGGTGTCCCAAGCCCCTCAAGCCCCCAGCCTCAGGAGAACCGGCTGCCGTGAGGGGCATGTTACTGGGCAGGGGTGTGGGCAACCACTGCAGTCAGGAGGCACCCGAGCCCCTGGCCCACAGCACCTTTCTGCAGTCCCAGGCAGGGCCCTGTCAGCTTGGGGGTCTCTTGTCACCTCAGGAGGGTGATGTGATGCTGCAGGGCTGGGGATGCTCTGACTCCTGCTGAGTTGGCTGCCACTCTGGCTTAGGGAGGAGGGTCAGAGCCAGCCCAGCTAGGCCTGTGCTTCCTTCACCTCAGCCCCTTAAGTTTCCCCCAGTGCAGTCACATCAATGCCCGAGGATGCTGTAGGGATGCAGGTCACCTGCTTGCAACACAGGGCAGAGCTGTAGCAGCATCAGTTCACCCAGCCTCTCCCCCAGCCCCTTTGTTGGGTGCATGGGGAGGGGACAGGCGATGCCTGCACCTCTGCAAAGCCATCTGCGCTCTCCCTTCGTCTCAGAACTTTTTATTTGTGAAGACAAAAAGGCGAGGAACAAACACAGCCATTGATAAAAACATGTACAGCATGAGACCAAAATAACTTACACTATTTACAGGAACACATCGAGGTATAAAATATATGTACATGCCTTGGCCTCTGACAGACCCAGACTGCTGGGCTGGGCTGCACAGCCCAGCAGAGAAAAAAACACCTTCACAAGAGTTGGCCTCTAGAAAACAGCTCCGAGCAAGAAAAGGCACCTGCTGTTGGCGATACGCGTGCAGAAGGAAGGGGTGATGGAGCAGGTGACGTGATGCTGCAGCTGCCCCAGCCCTGCCACAGGGCTGGACCGGAGCGTACTGGGTGGTCCCAGGATGCGGGGGATGCAGCACAGCTGGCAGGTACCGGGGGCAGAGCCCTTATGGACGAGCCCCTGGGGCAGGAGGAAGGGTCGGGGTTGTGCTTTGCTGGAGGCGAGGCCCAGGAGGCCAGACCAGGGCCCGAGGGGTCAGGGCTGTGCTTGGCTCCCTCCCAGTCACAGCTGGAGCACCATGCAGCACGTGGAGGTGTCAGGGCCAGGGGTCCCCTTCCTTCCCCAGGAGGGGGAGAGGGGGCTCAGGCAGTGTGCAGCCTGTGGGATGGAGCTGGCTGGAAAGCGAGCAGCCCTGGGCTCTGCAGGGATCGTACCTGGACCCCGTCCAGTGTCGGGGAGGGGAAGGGCTGGGGTGGGGCACTGGGGCAGCACCCCAGGGAGCAGGCACTGGTTCTGCAGCACCAAGGCAAGAGGCAGCATCTGAGACCCCAGAACAGCTGTGCTTGGAGGTGCTGGGGAGAAACAACGTACCTGGGGGGGGGAACAGGACCCCAGTGCTCCAGTTCCTCCCAGCTGGCCAGACTGGCACTGCCAGCCTGGCTTTTGTGCCATAAGAGCTGTGGGTGCCAGGGAAGGGGCAGTGCCCAGGCTGCCTGGGGGGCTCACAGTGGTTTGAGGGCCCAGTGCTTTGGAGCTTTTTGAGTCATCTTCACCCCTTTTGTGCAAAGCTCAGCTCTGGGCCAGCACTCCACGCTCAGCTGGAGCTGGCCCCTGTGTGCTGGAGGGAGGAGACCCAAGGCGCAAGGGTCAGGGCCCGGGAACAAAAGCATCATCCAGTGACTTGAGGAAAGGAAGGGCCTCTCTGAACTGCAGGTATCATCACACCCTTGGCACAAACCAAGGCACCCAAGAGGGAAGCAAAACGAGGTGCGTGGTGCAAAGGCAGCTCCAAACTGTCCACGCAAGAGAAGGGATGGCAAAGTGGCTCAGAGGCCACAAGAAGGGACTTAAGCTATGCAGCAGCACAAGTCCCGAGCCCCAGGGAGTGCCCAGCACACTGCAAAAGGATGAAACAGCTCCCCTGCTCCCTCTGCCAGGCAAACAGCCCTCACCGCCATCCCAAGCCTCACCTCCACCTTGGTTGTCCAAGCCCCTGGCCCTATTCTGAGCGCTGAGGGACCAGAGTCCAACAGGCACCCCTTGCTCCACCACCTGCATGTGGGGACCTTGTGCTTTAGTGTTTGAGGGAACCCGGCCCCCGAAAATGAGAATGTGGCTCAGTGCTGCGAGCCCCTTCCCAAAGCCCACCGTGCCAGGGGAGCGGGGCTCAGCCCTATGCCAGCTCCCCAGCCCCGAGGAGGGGGTAATCTGGGGGCTCCAGGGTTACCTTGGTTTATGTTCAGTGCCTGGGACAGGATCTAGATTCAACTACGTTTTGGGGGTGAAAAAAATCAAACATCACACACGAGAATCAGCTTCTCTCAGTGAGCACCCCCTCCAACAGAGGCTGTTCCAGCACCAGCTCCCTGCTGCTCCAGGATGCCACCGACTTACAGCAGGCTCTGGAAAATGAGGACTAGGACCAGCCCATTCCAGCGACGTGCTTTGCATGGACATTGCCCAGACAAGAAGGGCTTCATTGCACCCACAAAGAATATCTGTGAGAGCAGAGGCAGGAATAGAGGCTGAACGGAGCCTTTCAGAGGTCCCTTTCTACCCTTCAAAGGGACAAGAGGGATCACTTCCAGGCTGCAAATCAACCCCATCACCAACAGCAACGATGCCAAGCCTCGGTCCAAGCATCCCACCAGCATCGGGAGCAAAATGTCAGTGTTTGCGACTCAGCTGGGGGATCCCACTGCCAAGGCGAGTATTGGGAGCACTGGGGAGAGCAGGATGCTGGTCCTGCTGCACTGCCCAGGAGGAGGCAGGGAGGGGGGGTGGGGGGACACGAGGGGTGGCTCAGACATGCAGTGAGGCGGGGGTGAGGCCACGCGTCCCCAGGATGAATTCAAGTGTCAAAACCATAGCAATAACAATAATTAAGAGACTAAAAAAACTAGACACACAAACTCCTCATCCCATCCCCAAAACGAAACCCAATGACGACAGCACCCAGCTTGCACCATGAGGTAGCTAAACCAGATCAACATGCACAGAATGCTCCCCTGCATGGGAAATACCAACCCACCCAGACACTCAGAGGTACACACAGAGCTGTGGCAGCACTGTCGCCCCTCGCTTCAGACACCTCCCTCTCGGGACACTCGCTGCCACGCCGCAGTACCCGGCTCCTTCCACCTGCAGCCTTGAAGCCCCCTCGCCATTCTGCTGGCTGTAGCAGTGAGGAGGGTGCTCAGCATCATCCAGAGCTGGCCGTTGAGCCCTGGGAAATTAGTCAGATGCTTGCAGCCTCCACAGAGGAAGAAGCTGGTGGCGAAAGGCAAGGCAGGTCTGACCCCAGATCCCCCAGCAGCAGGGGCCTTGACTGGCTCCAGCAGGGAGCAGCGAGAGGTTTCAGGTCAGGCACTGGCAGATTGTTGTGCAGACACTGATGCACGTGGTACCTCTGCCTACAGACACACACACACACATATGAACACACACAGACACACACGAACACACTCTCTGTCACTCCCCTCCAGCCAAACAAAGGTTAAACTGGCTGAGGAATGAGCAGGGAAAGTCCCCAAGCAGGCTTGGAGGGTGACAGCTCCTCCAGCCCCCCACATCTGTGCGTTACTCTGGGGGCCGAGGTGTCTCCTGCATCTTTGTTCATCCCTTCCAGTCCCCCAGGGCCCACAGCCCAGAGCTGCTGGCACTGGCACTTCTCCAACCAGCCGTGGCCTGCAGGCTCCTCGCCTCGATGCAGATGCTGGTCCTGGGCTGTGCAGGGCTGGGCCGTGCTCATGAGGGACTGGTCACTCCCACACAAGCCATCATGTACTCTACCAAGGCAAGCCAGTAGGATGGGGTTTTTTTCCCCCCAAAAGGCAATGTCCCCCACCAATCAATAGAGATTCTCCTGTCTTTCAGGATGTGGAGGGATTCCCCCACTCCACCAGGGATGGTATTAACAAGTCCTGGTGGCAAATGATCTAGAGCTGATCCACAGGTCCCCATGGTTGGAGAAAGCAGAGGAAAACCAGTCTGTGCTTTATGGGGCAGGTCCTGGAACACCTGGCTGCTGAATCCCAGTTCAGTGCTGGTGGGGTCACGCAGAGAAATCCTTAAATTTGAGTTCAAGTGCTGCTTCTTCTGTGACAGACGGGAAGTGAGAGCATGTGAGGCAAGAGCACCAATCCCAGGGTCTCCTCGGCCATGCTGCAAGAAGCCCTGCCTAGCCCAGGGCAGGATGGATCAGGGCATGGTCCAACAGGCCACAGGAGAGGGGGAGGAAAGCTCCAGTGTGAGACCAGGGCCTTGCCAGCCCCTTGAACAGGAAAGAGGGAAGAGGGAGCGTGGAGAAGCTGTGTCCTTGGGGAAACACTCCTGGACAGAGCCCCCAGCCTTCCGTGGAGATTGAACTGTGTAAGATCATCTACTGCAGGATCGTCCTTCAAGTGTGGAGTGAACCAGGGGACCTGTGTGAGGCTGGGGTGTGCAGTCCCTTCCTCACCCTGCTCTTGGCACAGCTGACTCCAACCTGGCCCCCCCTCCAGCTGCTCCATGCCTTGCTGGGACCTCTCTCGCTCCCAGACCCACAGGGGCCAACAGGTCAAACCCGAGCTAGCCCCCTCCCAGGTAAGAGGGCTGAGAGCAGAGGCTGGGGGAAGGATTTACAGTTTCTAGCTCCCAGGGACAGCAAAACAACAAGGGCCACAAGGGTGGGGGTGACAAATCCAGCCTTGGCTTCTTTGCCCTACAACCTCCATTCATGATTTGCTTCTCCATCTCAAAGAGGTCAACATGCAGCAGGATCCCACTACCAAAGCCCTGCAGAGAGCCAAAGTGTCAAGAGCAGGGCTCAGCAGCCCTTCCTTCCCCCACTGCAGAGCAGGGTGGGCATGTGGGGAACAGCCCGAGAGCCATGGATCAGCTGAGTTTATGACTGGGGTTTGGAGAACATCAGAAGGAACTGCAGTGGCTTTGTCTGGAAGTTACTTGACAGATATCTCCCCAGGCTTGCCATGCCTCCAGAGCTGGGAAAGGGCAAAGGAACTCAGAGTTGCACACCTCCAACCACTGAGGACAGGTAGATGGAGGATGGGGAACGATGAGACCACTTGGAGATCCTTCTGCAGACCACCCCACAGGAGAGAGGCTGTCTCATGAGTAACACCTCCAAAGAAGCAGCCGCTCTGTGCTGTGGTCATGGCCAGCAAACACCAAATATCCTCATGGCTGTGGAATGGAGAAAGACTCCTGCAGGAACCAGCCCCAGAGCCAACAGGGACAGAAGTAGCACATCACGGTGCAGGCGACGTGAGCCCATGGTGGTAAAAGGGAATTGGGTGTCTCTGAGAAGGAGCCAAGGAGCTCTGACCCCCAGAAGTCCTGGCAGGCATTACAGCAGAGTGGGTGAGAAGAGAGAGAAAAAATTTCCTGGTCACTGGAAAACCACCAAGAAAGTTCAGCAGGAGGGAAGGTAGAGCCAACGTTCCCCACGGAGCTGCCTCATCACGGGAGCTGGCAGTGCTTAAAGTACGAGACGGGCCATCGTCCACCACGGGCCAGGCACAAAGAAATCCCTGCCCCTGGGCTGAGCTCCTACAGATGACCGGGTCTCGATAGCAAGGGAGATGTACCCCAACCTTCACCCTCCTGTCATGTCTTCCAGTCTTTTTGCAGTTCCTAGTTGGACCCCGCAGGTAACCTCCTCCCACTCCAGAGCTTCACTGTCAAGTCGCTGAGAAACAAAGGCGAGAGGGACGCCGTGACCTGGGGGGCTCCCATAGGACAGGCTTCAGAGAAACCCCGCGAGGAGAAATGCTCCCCACCCCCAGCCCACGGCAGCATGCAGCCCGCAAGACTTCCAAGGCCCTTTTCTCTTGGCAGGAGGTTGCCCAGTCCGTTCTGGGGGGGGCAGGCAACCCAGTGGGGCTCAGCCTCCAGCTCATCCCGCTGGCAGCAGTTGGGGACAAAGGGAAACGGTGACCTCCATGGCTGACCCCGACAAAAGGACTCCTGTACCCCCTTGAGTGAGCTGTCATTAGGTCAGAGCAGGGACGCTGCAGGGAGCTGCTGTGGTTTGGTGTCCCCAGGGCACGGGCTGCTTTTGGGGGTGGCTGCGACTCCCGCCCCACCATCCATGCAAGGGTGCGGGGGGCCCACGGCGTCCCCGGGGCTGCCGCAGGAGACGCGGGCACTCGGGCACTCAGCGAGGGGCAAAACAACCCCAAAGCAGCCCAAAACAACGCGGGGCGGGGGGTGGATGGGACGAAGGGACAAGTCACTTCTAGCAAGAATTATCAAGTGGGGGAAAAACGCAAAATAGTTTCATACCGTGAAGAAGCAGCTCAGACCAGAGAGAAAGGAAGAGAGAGAGAAAGAGAGGAGCAAAAGCAAGCAACAGGCAGAAAGACAGAGGGAGAAAGAGATGGAGAAAGAAAAGGAAAGCCAGAAGAGTGCATGAGCAGGAGAGTCAGAAAGAGCAGGAGGGTCAAGGCAGACTAGTAGCACGGCCCTTTATGGCAAGGACGCGTCGTGGAAGGCAAGGGGTGAGCCCAGGCACGTAATTCCATAACTTTACCCGGCAGTCACTGTGGCACAGATGGGAGGTGGGGAGGAGGAAAGGCAGAGAGACAGAGAAAAAGGAAGGGAGAAAAGGGACATGGTCGAAAAGAGGATATCAGAGTCTTGCTGCCAAAGAGCTCCCCGAGAGCAGCAGAGGATGCCCAGCCCCGGGGGAGAGGGGTCCCTGCGTGGGGGACGACCTGGGGCTGGAGTGGAGCAGGGGTGGGGGAGGGCTGGGGAGCAGCTCCTGGCACTGCAGCGGGCAGGCCGTGTCACGGGGCTGGCTGAGGTGGGCAAGATGGGACGAAGGGACTAGAAAGCTGTGAGATTCCCCCCGTCCTTCCCTCCCTGCTCCCTGTCCACTCAGCACAATCCCACCCAGGCCCAGGGGTGCCAGCTCAGCTCGGGGGTCTCCCACCTCCCAGGGGCTCTGGGAAGCAGAGAGCCCAGGGCTCACCTGGAGGCAGTGAAGATGTGCTTTGAGTTGGTGCAGATGGCGTTGATGGGGCTGTCGTGCCCCTTGATCTCCCCAACCGGGGTGAAGGTGTCCACGTTCCAGACCTTGATCACGCCTCCTCGGCAGGCACTCAGCACCATGGGGCGTCCGGGGATGAAGGCCAGGGCACAGACCCAGTCTTTGTGGGCGTTGGGGATTTGCTGTAGGTATGGGCACAGGGCAGAGACCGTAACCAATCTCATCTGCAGCTCCACCAGCAGCCTCACGCGCCCAACCCGGGAGGTCCTCATTGCCACCCCGGGGCTGATTCAGATCCTGGGTTTAGGGATGCAATGTTAGGAGGCCAAGGGGGCGGATTCGAAAGTCGGGGCTTGGTTTATCCCCGGGGCAGGAGACAACAATCCTGTCTTCAGAGAGGAACACAACACCCAGCACTGCACTGGCTGCTGCAGCCTGTGTGCCAGGGGCAGCTGGCAACCCCGAGTGCCCTACGGCACAACCTCACAGGGCTACAGAGCTGCCTCACACGGGCACTGCCAGACTCCCAAGAATGGGAGTGCCCTCCTTGGTTAGCTCACACTGGCACCAGGCCCCTCCACAAAGGTCCCCTCAGAGCTCCAGCAGCAATACTCCTCTGCCCCGTGTTACCCCAGGGACCCGTGCTCATGCTCCACGCCAGACCTGGGTAAGCTCCTGCTGCTCCAGATCCCACTTCTTGATGCCGTTGTCCCTGGAGCCGCTGAAGAGGACGTCTCCCTGAATGGCCAGGCACTCGATGCCGTCGTAGTGAGGGGGCTCAAAGTTGTGAGTGGGGCCAATGTTGCCCACCATGCCCTCAGCGATCTCAAACACCTGGGGAAAAAAACAGGGAGTGAAAGAGCCCAGATGGCACCGGGAACAGAGTTGACCCTCTCTTGGAGATCTTGGCCACCACCCTCTGTTTTCTAGGCTCGGGGCACCCAGAGTGAGGCTGGAAAGGGGAGTTGCCATTGGCCAGCGGAGGCATTTCTGGGGCTGAGGTGTCTCCAGAGGTCCTGCCACCATCGAGGGAGGTCTGCACCAGAGTCAGCCCCCGTTCTGCTGCATTGTGCTCATGGTGAGCTCTCACACACCTCCAGGAGCCAAGCTAACAGCTTGCAGCTGTCACAAGAGTGGAATCCTGCCTCCCTCACCATGTCACCATCCCTCTCCACTCCTCTGGTGCCAGCTCCAATTCAACTTGCTAAAAACCAGCAAAAAACTAAAAGGAAGGAGCGAGCTCTTGCTGTGCTGGAGCTCCGAATGAACAGGCACAAAGCACCTGTACTGGGGAGGAGAACTGAGCAGAACAGGGTGGGCTGCTTATCTGGCTCAGCCAGAACATGCAAATACCATTCACAGAGCCCAGGGGATGAGAGAAATGCAACCCCATCTCCCAAAGTGCATTTCTATTGTGGATTGAGCAAAAGGCAAGATTTGGGGTGAGGAGATAGGCAAAAATCTCACATGAAGAGATGAAAACAGAGTCTGGGCTCAGATTTTTGGATGAGAGGAGAGACCTCAGGCATTGCCAGCATCTGGGCTTCCCTATGGGACACAGTGTTCTGCTCTAAGAGGAGGATGGTACCTTGACATAGTGATCTTTGGAGCCTGTGACCACCAGGTCATGGTTGCTCGCCGTCTGGTTGACCGTGAGACACATCACGGGCCCGATGTGGCCACTCAGCTTCCCGATGGGCTGCAACCTGGGTCGAGTAAGATGGGTCAGCCAGTCCCTCCCCAGGCACCGAAGCTCCTCCAAGGGGCTCTCCCAGGCAGAGACCCTCACAGGTCTGGAGCCCCCTGTAGAGGTTGCCCACCACAGCACCACCCCTCACCTGCTCAGCTCCCAGATGCGGACGGAGTTACCAGTGGCAGCGTAGAGCATGGTGCCAGTGGGGTTGAGAGCAATCTGGTTGATCTGGTGCTCCCCCTGCACACTGGTGACGGTGCGGGTGCTGGTCCCAGCACAAGCATCCCCGGAGATCACCTGTCCAGAAGATCTAAAGGAGAGAGAAGTCAAAGGGGGAGAATGAGCAGAGACCAGAGCCACCGAAGCCCCGCTGAGGAACCGCGGGGGGCTGCTGGCTCCAGGCTGGCACAGGGAGCCCCGCAGCAGGGAAGGGCCCTTGAGGTATCTCTGTCACTCTGGCCACAATGGGATCAACAGGACCTCCATCCCCCAGCCCAGGGCCCTGCTTGCAGAGGGAGCTGAGGATGTTGGGTGTGCGCATGACATGGAGCACCCTGCCCTGGTTTCCATTGGAGAGCTGCTCTTCTCTCCTCCCGTTCCTCTTTGCTTCCTGCAGGAAGAGCTGACTAGTGCTGGCAGGCAGCACAGAGGCTTCTACACCAAGGGAGAACTACCTTCAGGCCAAGATAGATGAGTTGAGGTTGGATGGAGAAAGGAGCTCTGTGCTGGAGGAAGCTGGTAACCCTGGCCTGTCACACTCTTCTAACATTTGAACCTCACTCTAGACTGGCAGACCACAGCTACAGCCTGTCCCGTGCTCCTTTCTTGTCCAACTCCTCATAAAGATCTGAGCTTGCCACTGGAGAGCCTGTGACTTACTCAGCCATGATGTTGTTGGGGGCTGTGCCTTCTCCACAGAGCTGCTGGCTCTTTTGGCCACCCCCAGAAGCAGCTGCAAATCTCTCCAAAGCTCTCCACCCTGAGCCTTTGCTGTAGGAGGTCCCCACAGGTCCTCTCACCCCAAGCTCTCTCCCATCCTCCCTGCTCCCTAAGGATGCAGCACTGCCAACCAATACATCTGGTACTTGGCCCTGTCCCCAGCCCCAGTAGGTGCTGGGTCTGGATGGAGATGCCCAGAGTCCCCCAGGGCTGCTCCCGTCGGCCACGTACGTGAGGGTGCGGATGCACCGGGCCGAGTCCCGGATGTCCCACACTTTGATGTACGATGTGGACACGGTGAACACCAGCCCTGTGTGGCTGCAGTACTTGATGGAAACCACATTGTTTGGGTGACCCTTGAGGGAAGCAATTTCTTGGCCTGTCACCAGGTTCCACATTTTGCAGCTCCGGTCTGTGGGAGGAATCATAGAATAATTTCATCTGGAAGAGACTTTCAAGATCATCAAGTCCAACCTTACTCCCAGCCCTATCAAAACCACTAAACCCTGTCCCTAAGCACAACATCTGCCCGGCTCTTAAACCCCTCCAGGGCTGGGGACTCCACCACCTCCCTGGGCAGCCCATTCCAGTGCCTGACAACCCTTTCTGGA
>WUAM01000071.1:184949-203237 GCA_024336885.1 Actenoides hombroni | reverse complement strand
GATCCAGCCTGAACCTCCCCTGGGTCAGCTTCAGGCCATTGCCTCTTCTTCTGTCCCTTGTCCCCAGGGAGAACAGACCAACTCCCCCTCGCTACACCTTCCCTTCAGGTTGCTGTAGAGGGCAAGAAGGTCTCCCCTCAGCCTTCTTTTCTCAAGGCTAAACAGCTCCAGATGCCTCAGCCTCTCCTCATAAGAGATGCTCCAAACCCTTTACTAGCTTGGTAGCCCACCTCTGGACCCTCTCCTGCAGCTCAATGTCCTTCTTGGAGAGAGGGGCGCAAACCTGGACACTGTATTTGAGAAGAACATGCCCAAGAGTGTCAGGCTGGTAGGGTGTCCCTCCAAGGTCATGGTGTCTTGGAGGCAATGCCCCTTCTGAGCATTGCCTCCCCCACCCACAGAGCCAGAGGAAAGGAGCCAGCACCAGGACAAGGCTCAGCGCTGAGGACAGGCAGGAGACCCAGGAGGAACCACCCCCATGGTGCCTGGCACTTCACGTGTCCCCCCTGTGCTGACCTGCTCCCGTAGCACCTGCGGGTCCGCAACCCCCAAGTCCCCTCCGTCCACCACCCACCTTTGGAGCCAGTGAAAAGCAGCTCGTCGGTGGCATCCAGGCAGAGCACTGGTTTGGTGTGTCCTTCTGCCACGGAGACGCACTGGAGTGGGGCTGTCCGGGCATTCTTGGTGCCACTGACCGGGTTAATGATGCCCCTTGCGTGGGAAAGAAAGAACAAGCGTGGTGGGGGGGGCTGTGGGAAGGCAGAGTGCTACACAGTCCCGGGGGCATGGGAGAGCAAGGGCTGCCTCACCCCAAGCATCTTCCACCCCCTGGCAGTGCGATGGGCCCCTGCATCTGAACCCAGCGTGTCTGGGCAAAGGTCTTCATGGAAACCCTGTGGACCTCCCCAGGAGCAGCCCCTGTCTACTGCCTCTGCCCCAGCAACGCAGACTGGGAAAGGGGGGGGAAAGGGGTTGCCCAGTGGTCTCTGCTTTCCTGCTGAACCTCTCATACAGGAGCCAGGAGACCCAGCTCATTTGCACTCAGGTCAGTTTGGGACAAACTGCACCTTCTCCAGACTGAAGTTCTGCTGGGATAAATGTTTCAGGATACCAATATCCAGCACCCCAGGCCCTTGGAGGCTGTCAGCCTGTGCCTGGTGACATCTGGAGACAAGGTCCTGCTCATTTACGTAAGACCACCAGGGTGACAAAGGACAACACTGGCATTTGCACCCAGCATCCTTACTCCAATGTCTGTGGAAGCCCTGCACCCACCACTGGCTCTGAGCAGGAGAGGACCTATCCCAGCCAAACCTTCCTCCAAGGGACACTTGCTGCCTGTCCCTCTGGACGCAGCATCTCTAAGTCCCCTCTGTTCAGCAGTGCTTGGGGTGCAGAGGACCAACAGCCTGACCCTTCCTGACCCTACTGTGTGTGGCCATCACCAGCTGGCACCCCAAGGCACACCACGGGGCCCTGGGCTGTGCAAGGCTCTTCTCATAAGCAGGGAAACCGAGGCAGGGGGCTGGAGAAGGGCAGGGCCAAGGCCATGTAAGGTTTACGTTAGTCATGAGGACAAACACAGGCTCATTCGTCTGGGTTTGGAAATCCCATGTGTGTGATCTTTCTTTCTCAGTTAGCAGCACTTGCAACTCAAACAGCCCTCCCCTGACCCCTGGTGTTTCTACCAGGCTCAAGGTGACACTGAACCTAAGGGGAAATCCCATCTCCTCAGGGTGAGATGTTATCAATGGACTTTGCCTTGCTGCCTGACAGCAAACTGCCCAAGGTGAGGAAGCACAGACTCATCTGGTGCCACCTCCCCAGTGACTGGGCATCTGTGGGAACTCAGGGCATGGGCAACGCGATGAGACACCCAGGTGCTGGAGGGCTGACGTTCCTAAAGGGTGAGGGAAAGGTGGCCCTCATGTTGGGAAACCTCCATAGGCAGGAGGGTGCAGTGGGACAAGCCCGGGAGCACCTTAACCCCAAGGCTGAGCTCTGCACCCGTGTCTGACTCGGTAAGAGATCTACCTACCCACAGCCCAGCACCAGGGGAGCAAATCACAAGTGGGGAGAACCTGGAGATATTTGCCTGGGAGATGTTTGCAAGAAAGACAGGCTGGGAGCACCCAGGGTCGCTTGCCCCCTTCCCCAGCATCACACCATCCTGCTAGAGAGCTGGGGAACAGGATGGGACATGGTGGTGTCATGCTGACGAGAACCCATCAAAGACAGAGGAGAACATGCTGCCACCCCAGACCAGCCAGTGCCCGTAGGTGAGCCCAGCGCCACGTTTCCAAGGGCTAATCAGAGCAGGAAGGGTTCAAACTGGTAACCGAGGGGACAGCGACAGACAGTGGTGGTGGCATGCCAAGAGGGGACATCACACAGAGGCCGGGAGATAGGGGAGAGGAGCGAGGAGCAGGTGGACCATGCAGGGATGAGGAGAGCAGGCTTCTGAGACAGAGAGAAGGAGGAGGAGAGAAGGAAGGGATAATAAATAGAAAGTTGTCTATACCTCAGCACCTCCGAGACAGAGGAATCGCTGTCATCAGACCTAGGGGCAGAAAATTAGCAGGATTATGGGAAAGAAACCCCAGACTAGAAGAGGCAGCGGAGGAGTCAGAGGTGGAGGATTGTTATTGCATCCAAGCCAGTAGAGGACAGAGAGAAGGAGGAAGAGAGAGAGGGAGAAAGAGAAGCACGTGTGGAGAACCAGGGGAGAGCAGAGGTGCAGGAGGGCAGGATCAGACAGCAGGTCTCCATCAGGGAACACCAGCGCCGCTAGCAATGCTCCGAGTCGAGGGCAGCAGCCCGACCTGCTGCAGGGGGAGGCTGGAGCAGCACTTGGGTGTTGGTGTCAGTCCATCAGCTTCCTGCAAACCCCCATCCCACCTTTCCCCATCCCGCTCCACAGCCTTTTCCAGTGGTCCCAGTCTGGCACCGCCCTGTCTCCAAGTAGGGCTTACCCAGAGGCCAGGGCTGTGAGCTCCCAGCAAGTGGCCAGCTCAGAGGGGACACACAGCAGGCAGGACAGGGCAAGGGTCCAGCACGGCCCTTGCAGAGCATCTACTCCCTCATGGAGAGGAGCAGGGAGTGAAGACGACGGCAGGAGACTGGCCCAGGTCCCGTGCTCCTACACCCCACCGCAGGACCCGGGACGTGCCAGTTGCTGTTAGGATGTGGGTCCCCCCCACTCAGACCCTCCCATTCCACCAGGACTTACTTATCCAAGGCAGACCCCTGGCTCTGGTTGCTTGTGAGACGAGAGAAGACGTTGCGGTCGTTACGTGGCCGGGTGGGTGGGGACGAGGGAGGTGTGAAGCCAACGTCTGGAGGCCTGAGCCAGGAAGGATTAGAGGGGCACATGACTTGGGAACTGCTCGTCTGGCAGCTGCCTGGCACACTGGGGCCCAGCAAAAGCTGCCTGGTCCAGCCAGCACCTCTCCCCACTTGTCTGGGCCACCCAGCCTCTCTCTGCCCATGTTGCCTTTTCCCCAGCTCCCAGCCTTACCTGGCAGGTTGCCCACGGTCGTAGGATTTCCTCCTTGTCAGAGGTGAAGTGTCTGAGCCACGAGACTGCCTGGGACTAGAGCAAGTGAAAGAGCACAGTGGGTGCCAGCCCCTCCTTGCTGGGAGCCCTCCACGCTGAACACCCACGTCCTTCACCAACAGAACAAACGGAGAAGTTGGGCTGCCCTGGAGTCACAATCACGAGACCAGAGGACACCTCGAGTGACCCCAGGAGCACAAGAGGCTTTTGGCAACCCAAGAAACCTTCAAGAAGGCTGATAACCCACAGCACTGGGCTGGGGACCCTCACATGCTCCCCTCCTTTCCCTCCTCCCGGAGCATCCTTCTATCTGCAGAGGACACCGACATACTCCTAGACACTCTCCAAGCCCCGCTGGAGAAATCCACCACTGCTTGCTGCAGACAAGCCTGGATGGATGCAGGATTGGCTGCACCCTCATTGCTCTGCAGCTCCACAGCTTCCCAACTGCTGGCCCATGCCTCCATGAACCTCCCAGTGCCCAGAGACCCATCACCCCATGCTCACAAGGTGCTTCCTCGTGTGGGCAAGCTGATGGTGCGGGACACCTTCTCCTTGTAATAGGGGTCTCGGATGGAGAAGCTGATCCCATCCTCTTTGATCTCCATGAGGGATGCCAAGGACTTGGTGATGTTCTTGGTGGAGACGTCCAGGGTGGGTCCTAGACACTCAGCTGACACTGCCTTCATCTGCCCCGACAGCTTGGGCTCTCCCTAGACCAGGACAAAGAGCTCAGGCACAGGCAGTGCTGGGGAGGGCAGCAGGAGCAGCCAAAGAGCTGGGGGCTGGGAGAGCTTGTGCTCTCTGGCCACAGGAGGTTGAGTTCCCCCTGCTCCGTGCTGAGGTGCCCAGCACACCGCTGGCTCTCCACACTCTCAGGACATGGGACAGTCTGTGCAGGACAACAGGAACTTTCCTCCACCTTTGCCCACAGTGGAAACAGCACCACACAGGGACCTCCTTGGTGCCCACTCAACTCTGGAGGGTATTGGTTGATGTGGTTGGTGGATGCTTCCCAAGTCTCTGGTGCTTCAGAGGGCCATAGTAGGAGGAGGCCTTGGTTCCCCCTTGCCTAGAACTGACCCCACCCACAGACCAGACACACATTCTTATGGAAAGCCTGGCTCTCTTAGGGTCAGATTACTGAGCAGAGGTCTGGAGCATCACTGAACAACATGTCCATGTCCCTCCATCCCTCCTTCCACCCCCTGTGACAGGGTCACAAAGAAAGGCCAACTAACCTTGAATTTGAAGTCATCCTGGCTTGCTGAGCCTTTCATGGTGAAAGACTGGGAGATGCTGCAAGGAGAAGGGACCAAAGACAGATCATCAGTAACAAATTCCTTTCAGAGAGCTGCTTGCCACTGGCCCACCAGACTCCTTGGGTCACCCCCTGCTCCCCAGCACTCCTTCTCCATGGGGTGACCTAGTCTTCACTCCCCGCTGATGCCTAAGAGACATCTGTGCTCCCCTCCCCAAGGGCTGGACACCAGAGGAAGGCTTAGGTGGGGCTTTGTTCACCCATGTCCATCTGCGAGGTCCCACGGGTGTCACCAGACACCCTACCCCACCCGCAGCCTCCCGAGCCACCACCAGCTCAGGCAGAACCAGGCTGGGCACTCACCTCCCATCTGAAGCCA
This sequence comes from Actenoides hombroni, assembly GCA_024336885.1. Taxonomy (NCBI): domain Eukaryota; kingdom Metazoa; phylum Chordata; class Aves; order Coraciiformes; family Alcedinidae; genus Actenoides; species Actenoides hombroni. The sequence goes on along the minus strand of WUAM01000071.1, from coordinate 198,041 downwards.
GGCTGAACTCCGAGACCTCCTCGTCCGTGCTGGTGTAGCCGTTCTCTGTGCAGGAGGGAGACAACACATCAGCAGGGTAGAGGGGACCCCACCGTGCCAAGCCCCATCTGAACCATGCAGCGGAGGGGGCAGCCCAGGCAGTTGGTGAGGGGCACCCTGTCCTCATCCCCGTTGTGCAGTGGATGGAGCACGTGTCCCCACCTGGCACTGTCCTCCGGGCAGCCCTGCACACACTGGTCCCAGCCACGGCACCTTCAGGTGCTTCTTGAGAGGCTGGCACGGGTGGGCATCTTGGGCCCCCAGGCACAATGCCTGGCCAGGGATGCACCAGCCTTGGGTCCCACCTTGCTGGACATTGTGGATCAGGGCCTGGAGCTCGGGGTGTGACTCGGCCTTCTCCCGCAGGGCGTCCAGGATGGCGTGGTTCTGCGAGGAGCCGGTCATGTCCGTCTGTCGCAGGCGTCCCTCCAGCAGGCGGATCTGGGCCTCCTTCTGTGCCACCTGCAGCCCCTGGGGAAGGATGGCCACGGGGCCAGGTGGGTGCCTCAGGTCCCCGCCACCAGGTCCCTACCCGGGCACTCGGCTCCACTCCCCAGCTGCAAGAAATCCCTTCGTGGATCCAGGTCCTGAGCTGGCCCCGCACCTTGTCGATGGAGGCCTTCAGGAAGTTGTCCAGCAGGAGCCGGGCCTCGGCTAGGGAGCAGGAACTGATCACCACCGAGGTGTCCGTGGAGTCCAGTTCCTCCTGAAACGAGGAGGGACGGGTGTTGGATGCAGAAAGGGAGCTTTGCTGCTGGGCGTGGGATGGGAAGAAGGGGTTCCGCAGCCAGCACAGCACCACCACCGCCCCACCACACTGTCCAGTCCCAACACTGGGTCTCCTCAGGCTGCCCAAGTGGCTACTGGGGCGATGTGACCATGAAGATGGCCAATGCGACCTGAAGGACTTCTGCGTTGCTACAGAAATCTTGGTGCCAAGACTTAATTAGACATTAATCTGCAAGACACCAGCCTCACCCTCCTGGCAGATCACACACAACCTAGAAGTCAGTGTGAAGTAACAAGCACACTCTTCCTCCCCACAGATGAAGGTGAGGGCCGGGGGTGAGAAGGGCTGGCACACAGCCTCCCGCCCGGGCTGCAGCCACTAGAGGGGAGCCGGGAGCTGCAGAGCATCTCTGCCACTGCCCAGTCCCCAAACCGGACACAAAACCTGCAGCTTCTGCTGGAAAAAAAGCCAGTCCTCCCCGGGATGTTTCCAGTGCATGAAACTCCCCACTGGGACAAGTGACCACCAGCCCCCCAGGCAGGACAGGGATGGTGGCTTCCCTGGAATCCCAGGGTGGTGGGGCACAGGGCACCAGCAGCCTGTCCATGGATGTACAGGGACCTGGCAGTGGCCCCTCCAAAATGAACCACCTCGTGAGAAGAGCAGCCCCATTGAGTGTGGGACACAGCTTAGAGAAGGACCCCAGGACACCCAGTCTGGCTCTGTCCAGAGACACCCTTCTTTCCCAGGTCCTGTTTTCCGCCTCCCAGCTGGGCCCAGTACAGCCACCCACCTTGGTCTCCTCGATCTGCATGATGGTGGCCTGGCAGTCAGAAATGCTGTCGTTGATGTAGTCGATGTTGGCCCCCAACACCTCGATCTCCTCGTTCAGCTCCTGCAGTCCCTTCTGCTCCTTGGGACCCTCTGCCTGCAGTTTCGCCCTCTTGCCCAGCAGCGCTTCCTGCAGCAGCGCCAGCTCCTCGCGTTTCTGGGGGTAAAGGGAAGGGGATTGGTGCTGTCAGCACTGATGTCCCCCTTGCCCTGCGCCCAGCACCCAGCCCTCCGCCCCCAGCACCACGGCGACCTTGATGAGCCGCTCCATGTCAGCCTCCAGGTTAACGATGGTCATCCTCTGCATGACGATGTCGAAGATGCGCCGCTCCAGCGACTGCCACTTCAGGCGGGCGGCTTTGCTGAAGGTCTGGCTCGCCCCCTTCTTGGGAAACTTTTTCCTACAGCCAGATGGGAGAAGAGGCACATGGGCGACTGGTGTCATCGCACCCAGAAAGCTGTTCTTGCCCAAAAGGATGCCTGGGCTCTGGCTGGCCAGGAGCAGAGGAGGCATCTGCACCACTTCTGGATTGCCCAACTTTTCCATCACCCGTTAGCAAAGAGATGAGCCCAGCAGAGTTTGCGCCGTGGTCTTTAACACTCGTGGAAGGCCAGCATGGGCCTCAAGCACCAGTGACAGCCACATGCTGCACTGCCTGCCACTGGGTCAGTGGTTTAACATAGGCCAAACACACAAGAAGAAGCTGGCCTTCAATCACTGCCACCGGCTAAAAGCCACGCACAGGAGTCCCGGGACATCCCATCACCCATCCACACAGCCCCTGCCCTGACCTGGCGGGCCGAGCTCCGTTCACGGAGGATGAGGGGTCTCCCAGGAAGTTGTTGATTTTCCTGTTCCACTGGCGCACGATGCTGGAGACAGAGCGAGCACCAGACTCGGGCTCAGAGGAGGTGGTGCTGGCTGAGACCTCCGCACCCGAGTCCAGCATGGCTGGCTTCTGGCTCGTCCTGCCCGCGACCCGGTCTGACATGGGCTTGGCGAGACGGCGCAGGGCCGAGACCTGCCCAGGAGAGGGGTGGAGGAGAGGGGGTCAGACAGGCGTCCCCAGCCCAAACCTGTCACCATCACACCCATGTCCCTGCAGGACCAAGAGCAGCAGCTCTGGAGACCTGAAGCCCCGGGGTCCTCATGGGTTTCCCCCTTCTCCCCTCCCAGCACACCCCCTGTCCCCAGGCTCAGCTGCCCCGGGAGATGCGCAATTTCAATTCCTCTGCTGCCTGAAGCCACCTCCCACCTGGCTACTAAGCCAGAAAAATCCTCCCACCCTTTTGGGAAACCCACTCCCAGAGCTGGCCCTGTTCAGAGGACAGGGTGTCTCTGAGCCAAGTGCTGGGACCAGGACCCCCATGGGAGCTACACAGAGGCAACCCCCCCTCTCCTCACCTCCTGCGTTTTCCTCCGCAGCACAATTTCCTGCTGCCGCTTCTGAGACTCCAGAGCCCGGATCTGAAACTGCACAAGAGAGACCGCTGGGGTCCTGCCCAGACCTCCCAGGGACGGCTGCAGCCCCCAGGCTCCCACCACCAGAGCTCGGGGCAGTTACTTTGGAAGGAGCAGTCTCACTCCTGATTTTAACACCAATCGGGTTTGCAGCCTCGAGGCCGGCGAGGCCTCGGGTGAAACAGGAGCACCTCGGCATGCCAGAACAGGACAAAAATCCGCCCCCAGACAGCCCAGCTCCCCCTGCCCGGGGCAGGCTGGGCTCTCACCTCCTGCCGACGCTGCTCCTTCCGGAGCTGTGCGATCTCCCGATTCCTCTTGGTCTCCACCAGCCGCCTCCGCTGCTGCTCCTCCCGCATCTGCTTCATCAGCGCGACCTGGGACGGGCAGGTACCACGTGTCAGTGTGGGCACCCACCTGGCCCTGGGCACCCACCCACCAGACGGACAGACAAATGCCCTGCACTTGCCCTCAGGAGTAGAAAACATCAGTTCTGAGCATCGTTTCCCACAGGGAAGCTGGGGAGGGACTTTTTATAAGGGTACGTGGTGACGGGACAAGGGGCAATGTCTTGAAACTAGAGCAACGTAGATTTAGATGGGACGTTAGGAAGAAGTTCTTTACTATGAGGGTGGTGAGACACTGGAATGGGTTGCCCAAAGAAGTTGTGGATGCCTGGAAGTGTTTAAGACCAGGCAGGATGGGGCTTTGAGCAACGTGACCCAATGGCAGGTGTCCATTGGAGGTTGGAACTGGATGATCTTTAAGGTCCCTTCCAACCCAAATCATTCTGTGATTCTATGAAACAGACTTTACCAAGGGATGCTCGCCCTGCCCTGCCATGTCCAGGTACCTTGGCCTTCTTCATCTCAGCCACCTCTGCCTGCAGCTTCCTCAGCTCCCGCTCATAGCGAGACTGGTTCTTGAGCAGGCGAGCGTGCTCCTTCTGGGCTGCCTGGAGCTTTTGCAGGTCCCGGTTCATCTCCTTCAGCCGCTTCTCGTAGTCTGCTTTGATCTTGTTGGCCTTCTCCTCCGTGTAGCATTCCATGGTGCCTGAGGGAGTGAGAAGAGGGCTTGCGATGGCCATGCACACTGCCTGGAGGCATCAGGCACTGCTCCTTCCCCATCCCACCGGACCCCTCCCTCACCCCTCTGCTCTGGCCCCCTCACAGGCTGGGGGCTGGAGGCACCCACTGGAAGGGATGGGTTTGGGCTCAGCGCAGGGTGGGGACAGCGGGTTACAGCACAGTTGCTGGGCTGAGAGGAGCTGCAGACCTAGACTTCCAGCCATGGGCACGGCTGATCCTGCCCTGCTAAGCCTAGAGATCAGCTACACCACTAGGTCTCTGGGGCCTTCATGTGCCCCTCAGCGCCTCAGTTTCCCCAAGTGTTCCCACATCTCCTGCAGTGTTCAAGGGTAGAAGAGGGTTTGACTTGCCACCCTTTCCAGTCACCTCTCCAGCTGACTAGTCCTGCTCCCACAGCAAGACAAGCAGGGTCTTGGGAGTTCCAGGGGCTCACACAGAGGCAGGGGGATGGCAAAGCTCTACCAGAGCCAGCACTGCATGCAGGGGATGGCTGCTCTGGCTCTGAGTCAGCTGGGCAGGAGCAGGGACTGGGACCCAATGCTGCAGGGATGGGATCCCATGGACGAGGTGGTTCTCACTGAGGTTCTGCAGGACCCGGTCCCGCTCCAGCTGAGTGTCCCGAATCTTGTTCTGCAGCAGGATCAGCTTCTCCTCGTACTGGTGCTTGAGGGTCTGCAGGCGCCGCTGACTGTTCTCCAGCTCATCAATCAGCTTCTGCTTGATCTCGATCTCACAAGTCAGATCCGCCAGGTCGGCCTGGAAATTCACAGCTGGGGACCGGTGGGGGACAGTCAGGCTGGGAGCGATGGGAGAGCACCATTCCCACGACCCCACAGCACAAGGAGAGGGCAGAGGGAGCTGCTGGGAACCCACACTGCTGGGGAGCGGCTGCACCCCAAAAAGTGTTGGAGACTCTCTCCAGCAACCCTGGTGCTTTTCCAAGCCCCCCCGAGGGGATACTGCTGGGGCATCCCAGCGGACTCTCCATTCCCAGGACCAGAGCTCAGTGCCAGGAGACACCAGCAAATGCACCCCTGTATCCCGGGCTGCACGTGTGGCACTTTACCCTTCTCCTCTGCATCAGAGTCTGAGTCCACCAAGCTCTCTTCACTGCCCGAGTCCTCATCTTCATCCTCACGTCCATCCTCTTCCTCACAGCCACTCTCATCCTGTTCCTCCTCCTCTTCCTAAGAGATGAGTCCCCAACCTCAGCTTGCAGCAGAGCCTTGCCCTTCTCTCTGCAGCTCTTCTTCCTTCCTCCACGTGTGAGCTGACCCCACAGCAATGGGCTGCAGCCTCCACAACAGGACAGCCTCCCACACAGGATGCTCAGGGGCTGCAGTACCATTTCTGGACAGCCACTGTTGAGAGGAGCAGTTCTGTGCCCCATCCATCCTTGCACCCATCCCTTCCCAGCTGAGTAGCACTGCATCACCCAGCCCTCCTTCACCTACGGTTACTGAAACCAAGCCCAAAAAGCCATGGACTCCTTGCTCCACAGCAGGGCTGGCTGGGAAGCAAAGAGCTCCCTACTGCTCCAGGATGGATTCCTCAGCTCCACAACCCCTCCAGCCTGCTTGCAGGGCCAGGCAGGGCTTAGTTCCTATCCCATATGGGGCAATGCCAACGCTCCACACCCAAACACCCGCCTCGGTACGAGCACGAATCCTGCTCACCTCTTCTACCTCGTTCTCATCCGTCTCCTCCCCAGTGTCCTGCTGCAGTTTCTGCCGCTTCTTAAACGCTTCCTTCTCCGGGCTGGGGGAGAGCAGAGGGGTGCTGGTGAGTCCCAGTGGGGGGGAGCCCAGGGATGGGTCCTGCCCCCATTGCCTCCTGGTTTTGGAACCTTTGGGGAAAACAGCCTCCGGGATCACGTGGTGGGTGAGAAGGAGATGAAATGCACGGGAGCACTGGGACAGGGACCCAGGTGTCTGGGCTCTGTCTTGGTGCTCTGGCTTTAGCACCGATGAGGGAAGCAGGACCTCTCAGAGGCAGACAGGCACTGACAAGCAGCCTTCCCCTTCCCATCACTTTTCACCTTTTTCTCTGCTGCCTCCTCTCTTTCTTTTTCAGGCGCTCCAGGTCCTGCTTGGCCCGTCGGAGGACATCAGAGGCCTCGGTCTCCACTGGAGCAGCAGGACTGCACAGACCAGCCAAGCCAGATGCTGGGGATGAGCCCATGGAGTAGGGGGGCCGGGCAGAGACACGCGAGAGGCTGCGACGCAGAGACTCGTTCATGGACTCGCTCTCCAGGAGCTTTGTCCTAGGGAGTGGAGATAGGATGTGGTCAAAGAGGGGACATCCCACTGTCCCTGGAGGAGAGGATCTTGCCTGGTTTTAGGATAGTGTGAGGCAGAGCCAGAGACACCCCAAAGCCATTCATGTTGGGTCAGAGTGTCAGGATGCTGCAAGACAGGGTCCCAGGGCCACACAAGACACTGGGATGGACCCAGCTTTGGGAGTCCACCAGTCCCTGGGAGACATCCGGCACTCTCACTGGGATCTTCCCCTCCATCAATGGCCAAACCACTGCCTGGCACCAAGGCTGGGTCTCCTACAGCCCCAGCATAGCTATCTGCTACTCCATCAGGGCTTCAGACTCACCCCCTGACGCTGGAGGCCGTGAGCTCTTAGCCATATCTGGGCTCGGCCCCAGCACGGCACCTGCTGGCCCAGGGACCCAAGAGACTCCCAAGCCCCTGCGCCCAGCTCACCTCAGCTCCTCAATCTCCCGGATGTAGTTCTGGATGAGGGCACCGATGGCTTCGTTACCATCACCTACGGCAGCAGAGGCACGGGGGCTTCAGGGCAAGGCAGGGGCTGCGCTGCAGCTCCCATCCCAGCTACGCTGGTCCCACCACGCCGTACACAAGCCCAGCCTCACCTGCCTTGGCCAGCATCAGATTGGCCTCCTGGCTCATGAGATGGGTGACCCTGCTGTTGATGGCATCGATGGCCTCCTGCATGGCCTTCACCCGCATGCGCAGGGTGCTGTTCTCCTTCTGCAGCATGGCGTTCTCACGGAAAAGGTCACTGTAGCTCTCGGAGCCGTCCTCCCCAATGACCCGCTTGCCCTGGTGGGACAGAAGGGGAGTCTCTGAGGGCAGGGGGAGCTAGGACATGGGGGGCCACCACTGCATCCCTGGGGACAGCCTCAGCCACCAATGCAGGGGCAGGGACAAATCGAAGGACCAGGAAGGCCTGAGCTCAACAGGCAGAGGTGAGAGGCTTCAAGGCTTCTCCCTGCCTTAGCATCCCAAAGAGACATGCCCAAGGACCTGTCTGTGACAGGGCAGGAGCTGAACCCTCGTTCGTTAAGCCTCCTGGCCTGTCCTAGCAATTATCCTCTCAACGGGGGCAGAGGATGGTTGGCAGGAGGGTCTTTCTGCCAAAACTGCCCCAGTTCAAACACGAGGAGGAAGCTTTCTGCTCCTGCCTCCATCCCACCTCTGGGGGCTCGCTGGGCCACTCACCGCCTTGTACTCCATCAGCTCCATCTGCAGCCGGGCTATCTCAGCCCGCAGGGCACTGATCTGCTGACTTGTCTTGTCCTGGTTCACCACCACCTTGTTCTTGATGTTGCGAGCCCGGTTGGCATACTTGAGCGTGTTGAGGGTCTCCATGAAGTCCCGGTCAGACGGACTCACACAGGCGATCATGATGGTTTGGCTTGGGGAGGTGAAGGTCGGGGTGAAAGGAGTCTCCCCCACCCTGCACCAACTCAGTACTTGGAAACCTGGGACCCAGCAGAGGCTACGTGCCCCTAGACACCCATCCTAAGCCCTTCTGTGTCTTCTAACAAAGGTATAAACTTTGTTTGAATCCCTCCCAGAGCCAGCACACCAGCAAGACCCCACGAGCAACACATCACAGAGCACTGAGCAAAGCCAACCTCCACCAGCCAGCCCACACACGCCAAGACTGCAGGGGAAGGGTCTGCTCTTTGGACAAGTATGCCCAAAGCAGGCAGGGAATTCAATCCATCCCATGCTGGGCAACACCACCTGCCAACTCTCAGATCTCGAGGGCTCTGGAGTGTTTTGCACCAGCTCATTCTGCCTTAGCTGGCTAATTGTGCCTGGAACTCATGAGGAGCCAAGGTCTTCACATCTGCAAAGTCAGGCACTGCCTGCCAGAGACCAACCCCTCCCTGTGAGGCATTTGAGTCCTGAAATAGCTCCTGCAGGGCTCCACTGACCCTCAGCCATATTTGCAGGGGAGCAGCCCCTACAGTTCTCTCCCAGGGCTTAGCCCCAGTTTGGGACCCCCTTACCTGTTCCCCCCAAGGGAATCCTGCAGCAGGCGAGTGAGCTTGGAGTCGCGGTAGGGCACGTGGACAACTTTCTTGCTCTGGTCTCCGAGGGCACTAATGACATTCCCCAAGGCCAGCTACCAACACAGAGGAAACACCCCCCCCCCAACAATTCAGCCCCGCTGAGAATTCAATTGTCACGTAGCCAGTATATCCAGCCTGGGGTGTGTGCTGTGGCACTGGCTTGGGGTGCAAGAGGGGGAGGCATGGGGCTTGCCCTGCCAGTCTCAGCATTTTCCCCCCTCCCCAGGGCTGTGCCTCTCTCCCACATGCACCGAGGACACCCTCGTGCCCAGCTGTACCCCTCCCTGTAGTCCTGCCCTCAGCAGCAAGGCTGTGTCCTCACTGCTGGCGTTTTGGATTGTGCGTATTCCTGCCTACAGGGCCAGGTATCATAAACTCCAGCAGAGACAGCAGCAACCCCAACAGCCCAGAGCAGCTCCAAGGAGGACCCAGAGGTGTCCCAGCCCCCCCCAGGCAGGCTCTGCCTCCACCCTCCCTTTGCATGCCGGTGCCCGGGGCCGTACCAGCCCGCAGTTGATGGAGATTCCTTCCTTTGCTCTCTCGCCAGTAGCACCCGTTCGCTTCAGCCTCTCTGAGCCAGCCAGGTCTACGAAGTGAAACTTGGCCGTGAGGGTCTCATACTCGGTGGTGGGCTGGGCTCCATCCAGGAGGCCGGTCACCTCCCCGGTCACCTGCGGCCAGGCACACACGGACACGGTCACCACCACGGACCCGGAGTGGTCAAGAGCTCCCTTGACTGCATTCAGACATCAGCAAAAGCCTGAGCGTTCACCCTTCACACCCAGCCCCCCAAAGATGGGGAAGAGGATCCCAGGGGCAGCTTGCTCTGGGCCATCCTTTGGGCCAGACCATTCCTGCCTTGGATGGGACTGCTCCAGGGCAGACCTGAGCTCCCGTTAAATGCTAACGCTGCCTATGACTGGAAAGGAGACAAAGCCCTGCCTCTCTTTGCAGAACTCCAAACACTCTCCCCTTTCCAAGGGACCCGCCCCCACCACCACTGATAGCCTCCCTGGGTATCAGACCCAGGAGCAGCCCAGCCACGAGGCAGCAGCTCATCTCACCAGCTCTGGGCGGGTGCACACTCTCATCTGGCAGAGGTGAATGGTGAAGATGGCGTGGGACCGGGAGCTCTGCACATTCATCTGGGTGCTGGCGGTGGTGCGGGAAAGAGCCCCCTGCTTTAGGCACTGGATCAGCTACAACGACACGGGGCAGGGAAGGATGAAACCTTGCAGCAGCCTTCTAGGGAGTCAGGGCAGCAACCTGCTGCAACCCAACGGGCACATCAACCTCTCCCTGCATCGACCGGGGGCTGCTCTGCCCCATCCTGAGTGAGACCCCCCCTTGCCCGGCTGTCCCCATTTAGCAAACCCCTGGTTGGTGGGCACCCCGCTGCCATCCCTCCTCCATGTCTGCCCCACCCCACACCCACCTCGTCCTGCGAGCTGATGAGGCGTGACGTGACCCCCGTGGTGTAGATGCTCCCACTGGCATCCTCGTGGATTTTGATGTTGGATTTACGGTGCCGTGCGTCAGGATCACGGGTGCTGTCGAAAAGGTCCAGGATCTCCTCATTGTAGAGCTGAGCAGGATGGAAGCAGGGGTGGGATGAGTTGTAGTAAGAGGGAGGCTGCCAGAGCCCAGCACGGCGGGACTGGCAGGATGTGGCCCCTGCCATCCTGCTGCTGTGGTCCTGAAAGCCAGAGGACAGGCGGCACAGCCCGGGGTGCATGTGTGTTCACACGTGTGTTCACACGTGTGTGCTCAGGTGCAGCTGACCAGGAGCCCTGCCACATGTGCAAGTGCAGGAGAGGACACATGAGCACGAGCGTGCAGGCAGAGCTGGTGCAGAGGCAAGCTCCGAGCTGCCTGCGTGGGCACCCAGCTAGGGCAGGACCCCCAGCGCGGAGGGGTGGGGGGTGCACGCAGGATCCTGGCTGCCCCGGGAGGCTCTGGGCTGCAGACTGAGTTGGTTCCAGCTGCCCAGCCCTGGCCTGACTCTGGCCCACACACTGTGTGGGAACCAGGACACTTTAAGAGCCCTGTCCCCAGAGGCTGAGTGGACACGCGGGAGCTACGCGTCCCCCCAGCCTTCTCTTGCTCCATCAGGGAGCCCCAGCCAGGTGAGCCCACAGAGCCCCTCTGCCACCACAACTCCCTGAGGTCACCTCCGCCACGGGGAAAAGGGACAAAAGGGACCAGGGAGTTCTGGACAAGCAGGGAAAACCCTGATGACCCAGAGCTGACAGAAGATGCACCCATCCATATCTTGACCCTGCAGCATCCTCTCTCGCCCCGGGGTGGAAGGACACCCTTCCCAACTGTCCCCCTCCCCCCACTACTCAATGGCACACGTCACCTTCTTGCACCTACAGCCCAGTGCAGAGAGCAGGGTCACCCGAGGACCACAGGCTCCTGGCCAGCAGAGCGGATCAGACTAATCTGTCCCTGGGCACTCCAGGTGCAAACAGACTCCCCAGGGGTTTAAAACCCACTGCCTGCTCCCAGGAGAGTCACAGGACAGGGATCAGCAGGGCCAAATCCTGTGCCACTGCCAGGGCAGCAGGGGTGGTGACCTGTGTTTGATGCAGCCACGTGCCCGTGCTGGCACAGGAGAGTCATTATTGCCACAAAGCCCTCCCCAAGGTGCCTGGATCAGGGTGACTGTAGGACAGGCCTTGGCACAGCAGCCCAAACGCTCCTGTTTGATGTCCATGGTGGACCAGCGGGCAAAGCCTTTGACAGGCTCCAACAGCCTTGGTCACCAGGCAATGAAGCAAAAGGATTTTACCTTTTTACTCTCCCCACACATAACAGGAAACTCTTCAATCCCACCCAGCTGGCAGATGTCCCCCCCCCACACCCCTCAACACTGGGGCTGTCAGTGTCCCACTGGGCATGACTGGCCTGGGGAGTGCGACCATGACCCGCTTTGAAACACAGCAGAGGAAATCTCGTTCCCAGCCTCCACCACAGCCACTGCCCAAGCATCTCTGAGGCTGGTTTGAAAGCCAAAAGCACCAGAGGCCAGATGTGATGAAGAGAAAAGCTGCAGGAAATCCCCAGGGCAGCTGGTGTGACACCCTGCAGAGCCGCTGCTCCATCACCCCCCTCACGTGCCCCTGGGGTTGTGCTGGACCTCTCAGTCTGCAGAGATGCTTCCTAGGATGGCCTGGGACAAAGGCAGCACAGGGATCCCCTCCCCAGCGTTCATCCTTCATGTGTTCCAACCCCAGCTGACAGGTCACCCAGCTCCTTGGGGCAGTGTCAGGTCACCACAAACTGAGCGGGAGAAACTGAGGCAGGGGCAACTACAGCTGGAGAGCAGAGGATTTCCTAGATGGCAGATATGGGGGGGAAGGGAAGGGAAGGGAAGGGAAGGGAAAGTGTGTTACATAGGGTGAGGGGACAGGCATTTGGCTGAAGGCCAGTAGCCAACCCTATACCCAGGGAAGGCAGGACCAGATGTGATGGCCACCAAAGTCACACAGAGGCAAGATCACAGCATGTGGCTTCTCCCTCTACCTGTCTCCTCTGGGCTGCGCCTCAGATAGGGACACCACCCAGACAAAGGTTGTTCAGGAGCTCAGCTTTGCTCAAGACTACCCTGTGTTTGCTCACCAGGGCCTTAAACCAGGTCCCATCTTGAACTTCTTTTCACTTTCACCCCAGGACCAGCCCCCACGAAAACTGCTGCAGACACACAAGGTCCACAGGCTTTCTGGGACAAAGTTCTCCAGGGAAAGAAACAGTTAATAGAAGAGGCTTTTGAAATGGAGAGGCTGAGGCAGAGGCGTGAGAGGATGCAATGAAGCATTCTCAAGGTCAAAGATGCAGCAAAGGACATGGGAAAGAACACAGCCTTTCCTCAAGAATGGCACTTTTTCCTCTCCTTGTTTCACTGGGAACGATGGTCTGGACCCAGGTATGCCACTAACCTCGACCTCAAACAGGAGTAAGCAAGCCCAAGGTACAAGCCCCTTCTCTATGGGGCGGGCTCCCTCCAGCCAAGAAAGTGCCATCTCAGTTTGTGGTCACTGCAGGGTCACCAATATTCAGGTGCTTTGAGTCTCCTCTGCCCTGCCATGTGTCCCTGGCCACGTGCCTGCTGTAGGGTCCAGCACAGCCAGGGAGAAGCCAGGACATGAAGGACCCAAGGAGCCCAGAACATGGGACCTCAGTAAAGGACACGGCAGGGCCACAATGTCACCCAGACCTGCTGCCACCCAGACCTGCTGCCACCCAGACCTGCTGCCACCCACCTCCAGGAACTGGGCGCTGACTTTGAACTCAGGCGCTGCCACTCCCTGACTCTGTGCCGCCCGCTTGCGCTCCTCGATGCCGCTGAAGAGGTGGCCGATGGCCCGGGGGATGATGCCCTGCTCATCCTCAGAGATGTTCATGTCAAAGCCAGTGCCCATGGTGTAGGTCTTCCCTGCACCGGTCTGCAAAGAGGCAGGGAGGGGGGAGTTGGCCCTCCCAGGCTCAGCCCCACCCGCTGTGCCCCACCCCTCCCCCTGCCACCTCTGATTCCCCGAACGCCTCTGCTGAGCCTCTCTGATCCCCCACCACCCCCCCAGCTCCCACACCCCCACCCCAGCCT
>WUAM01000071.1:139372-152252 GCA_024336885.1 Actenoides hombroni | reverse complement strand
CATGAAGTGGATTAAAAAAAAAAACCCAGACCTCCTAAACCTACAAACAACACCATAAATCAGCAGTCCACAAGTACCCAGGAAATCTGGGCCAAACCTCAGGACTGGGGAATTTTGCTGCCTCCTGGGGATGGGCCCAAGGCTGTGGCAGGTGGAATCTGGAGGCAAACTGACCAACTCGAGCTAACCCTCGGCTCCCCTGCAGCAGGCTGGGCTGCTCGGGCACCAGGGCAATGCTGGTGCAGGGTTGTTGGGAACGAGCACAGAGACTGGTTCTCCCACATGCCTGTAAGAAGCAAACCACTGCCCATCCTGTTCACCCAGTAACTGAGGGGCAGGACTGCTGGTCTGTGGGCACAGCGACACACGCACCCAGAGGAGTGTTCCTGCACACACCTGTACCACACACCCCCAACACACCACATACACTCACACATGCACACTCACACATACACACACACTCACACACCCAACACACCACACACACACACTCACACTCCACACACACACACTCACATTCCCTCACACACACTCACGCTCTCACACCACACACACAGTGCAGAGGGCCTGGGATGCTCTGGGGCAGGGGATCTCCTTCCCAGTGCAAGCACCAGCTCCTGACCCTCAGTAGGTGGCCCAGCCCAGCACCCCCATACAACCCGGGCTCGTTCCCGGGGACCCAACCAGCAGAAGGCTTTGGGCAGCCTGGGAGCATCAGCCCCGGCGAAGGGGCTTCTAGGGCAGGCATTGGCCACAGCATGGACACTGCCACCCCTCCTACAGAGCCTGGGGTGGCATTGCCAGGGGGGCCCCACCCCTACTTCCCTCTTGCCCCAGACCCCTCAGGACACCCCGGGCCTGGGGAAACTCAGTGACTGAAGAGCCGTGAGGATCCAGCTGTGGCAGCTGGCAAAGGGTTCCCGACAGCATGACCCCCACCGCCTGCCCCTGACACCGCACACGGAGACACGAGGGAGGAGAGAAGAGGCAGGATGGAAAAAGAGAGAGGAAAGGACAGACTTTGCAAACCAGAGTTGTGTGCCTGGGTGCCCCCAGGAGTGTCCTGGCTGCTGTGGGGTGCCACCCACCACCCCTGCACCCCTGTGGGCTTGTTTCATGGAGCCCACCCTCCCGAGAACACTGCAGCCCCCAGGGTCCCCTTGCACCAGCCGATGGGTCTCTGATGGGTGCAGTGGCTGCAGCTCCCGGGTACCACAGGTACAGACCCATCTTGCACTGACCTCTCAGCTGGGAGGAGACTTACCGGAAGGGGAGGGGAGGTTGCCCCCCTGCCTCCTAATCCTAATCTCCCTGCACACCGTCAGATGGCTGGTAAAAAGCTTGGCAGTGCTGGGAGAGATGTGGGCTGGATAGAGAAGAAAGCACGTGGAGGAAGGGGGGGAGGGCAGCTGAGGGGTTCTGCTCTCAGGAGTGGGCATGGACAGTCACTGGTACACGGGACTGGCCAGAGTGGGACTGCCTGTGAGGGATGCTCCTGATGAGTTTGGGGGACTGGGAGGGGACACCAGTGCTCTTAGTAACCCAGCACCCAGAGCTGGGAGAGAGGACCTGGGAAGCTCAGGCCATATAGAGCTGTTCTTGAAATCCTGCCTGGCCTGCCCAGCCCAATGGCATGGTGGTACCTGCTCAGTACCTGCCAGGGCACCGGACTCCTCTGGGAGCCTGTGACCTGTGTCCCTGGGCATCCCCACAAAGATGTGGCCAAGCACAGAGGTACTTTGGCACCTGTGCCAACTGACCTGGTCTCTTGCTCCATGCAGGGACTGAAAATCTCTGCCCAGTGCAGGACTTCGAGCACCCTTTGAACTTCATTTCTGAGTGGCAACAGGATGGGGAAGAAGGTAGCGCACTAGGAAATGACACCCTACAGGCAATGGGAAACCGGGTCACCAGTGCAGAGAGCTGGGGGGCCAAGGATGGGGACCTGAGGGATGAAAGCTGCTGGCACTGGCATGGAATCTGGGAGCTCGTCACGGCCGAGAAGCACAGAGGCGAGCGGCCAGCCTGGCACCAGTGCAGGGGAGGAAGGTGGAATGTTTCGCTCATCCTGGCTCTGTGACGCCTGGACCACTCTCCAGAGAAGAAAGTGACTGCCACCCAAGGCACCTGAACACTCTCTCCTCTCCAGCACAGCAGCTGTCAGGTTGACAGTTGAGGTGGCCCCGCGCGGGGGTGGCAGGGGCAGCAGCCGTGCCAGGCACAGCCCTGCAGCGCAGCGGAGCTGGCAGGACCTGCTCCCGAGAGGAAGCAGCATGCAAAGTCACCAGAGAGGGTTAATCTGTAATTTACCCGGCCCTAGGGCTGCTTCTAGAGTTACCATCAGCTCTGGAAAGGCAGCAGGCGGCCTCCTGTGCGGGCATTTTCAGGGCTAGACGCGGGGTGTGGGTGGCCCGGTGCTGTGAAAGGCAGCTCTGCGCTGGCTTCCGAGCACTGCTCTGAAAATGCTCCCAGCAGAGCTCTGACCATATAGACACCATCTGCAGCCACCCAGCCGCACGGTTTATATGGTGTGGAGCTTCTGAGCTAGTGTATAGGGTATACACGTGCACACATATACAGTCAGTACATGTATATGTTCATATAGAGTCAGTATATGTACATCTTTAAATGGACACATGCAAAGCAAATGCTTGAAATTTGCTGTGTCTGATCCTCCCCTGGCATGGGACACCAGTGTCCTGGGGGTACGGGGAGCTGTGGGAACCCTTTTTTGTCCCACCTGCACTGGTCTGAGGCAGGACGTGTGGGTGGCCTGCCCAGGCACACACACAGGGAGGACGGGCAGGGCGAGCTGGGCAGGGGCTGGGATGCATCCTGCTGCTCATGGTCCGGTCCTGAGTGAGTAGACTCTTTTCCATAGGATCCCAGTGCCTACAGATTTAGGGAATGGGAGGGGAGGGAGCAGTGTGACATATGGGACATCTGCGGATGGTCTCCTACATTTAAACAGTGTTTTAACATCCACAGGGCCATGGCTGTGATCTCCACACCCTCACGCCACGGACTGACCCTGGCTTGTCCCTCCCCAGCCCCAGGCAGAGCTGGGAGGGAGGCGAGGATGCCAGCGCTCTCAGAGCTGGACACTGCCCCAGCACCCCTGCCTCGCCCCCGGGCACAGCCTCGGTGCCCTGGTGCCCCAGCAGCCTGACGCTTACATCAATCTCGCTGAGGATGACGTCAATGATGCTGCCAATCACTATGAGGAAATCGAAGACGTTCCATGGGTCCCCAAAGTAGCCCTGCCAGGGAAGAGACAGAGAAGAGGAGTTAACATCCAAGGGTTAGGTCAAGGAGGAGATAGATGCTGGAGCATGGAGGAAGAAGTGCCAGAAGGATCAGTGACCTCTGGCACCACAGGGAGAGCCAGAGAAGGGATGGTGGTCAGACCTCATACCCTCTAGTCAATTGTTTTGTCCTGTCTTGTAATAGATTGGAAAGAGGAGGATGGATGAAGGTGGCTAGAGCTATGATACCACCAGTGACAGGCGACCCTGAAGATGGGAACAATGGCCAGATGGAGTGGGTTGGATTTGGCTAGCAAGGGTAGCCCTGATAACAGTAGTCCTTCCAGAAACTCACAGGTCCTGCACATTGGAGTCCCCAAGGGTCTCACAAGAAGTTCTCTGCAGTTGTGGTGGAGCACTTGTGCTTGAGAGGTGCCAAATGCAGGGCAAATGGAACCCCCTGGCCTGGCCTGAGGCCCTCTCCTGATCTCTGGACCATGCCCTCCTCTCACCTTTGCTTTAAAGGCCATGAGCTTGAGAATCATCTCCAGGGTGAAAAGGATGGTGAAGGCCACATTGAGGATGTCTGAGATGTAGTTCATTTCTGCAGACTGGTTGTAATGCTGAGGAGAAGTCAGAAACAGCCACGTTAGCCCACAGCTGTCCCAGCCCCTGCTGCGAGCTCAGAGGTGTGTGCTGGATGCAGACCCTGCTCCCACACACCTATGGCTCAGCAAAAAGGAAACTTCCCCCCTGCAGCCCCTTCTCTGGGCTCCACACATCCAATCACTCCCACTTTGCTCCTATCTCCAGAGGTGCTAAGCACAGACCACAAGCTTTGCTGTGTAGGAAAGATCTCCTCCCCAGAAACTCTCTTGGAGGTGGCAGGGCTGGTGTAACCCATCCACTGCTGTGGACACCCCTCCGTCACCCACGGTGGGCACTGTGGCCCTTACCTGCATGCCCAGGCAGATGGTGTTCAGCAGGATCAGGAAGAACATGAGGTACTCAAAGTAGGAGGAGGTGACCACGTACCAGATGTGGTACTGGTAGGGGTTCTTGGGGATGTAGCGCCGCAGCGGGCGAGCCTTCAGCGCATACTGCACACACTGGCGCTGGGGAGGGGAGAGCAGATGTGATCCCACGGGGCAGTGCCAGGGGCACTGGCACAGAGTCAGCAACACTGGCAACACTGCACAGCCCCTAGATGCAAGCTGGATCCCCCCTTTCTGTCTCAGCCCAGCGACACGGGCCAGGGACAGCAATGGTTCAAGTATCTGCTCTGCTTTCTGCAAACACACCCATCCACATGGCACCAACTTCCCAAAGCCACCGCATGCCTCCAGAGACTGCCACACTGCCCTTGTACCACCCCTTCCAGACCTGAGCCTGCCTGCTTATCACAGCACTTCCCCAGGACTGGCCAAGAGCAGCCTGAAGACATCACATGAACCAGAGGGGCACTAAGTTTTCTCTCTGCACCTGAGAGATGCTGAGCAGGCCCTTCGCTCCCCAGCAGGCCAGGGCCATCTCTGCTGGGTTCATGTGTAGCTCACAGCACCCCTGGCACCCTCAGCCCTCGGTGCTCATGCCACCTCCACAGGCTTGCTCAGCACACAAGTGTGCCAGCACCACGGCACTCTGGGCCAGCAGGCACCCCGGTCTGGCTGTCCTCCCCATCACATGGTCCTCTGATAATGCTGGTCTCACTTCTACTGCTTTCAGCGTTGATGCCTCCAGCCAGAACCACAGCGTGACAGCATCACAGAAGGGCTGACAGGGGAAGGTGCCTCTGGAGATGGTCTAGCCAAAGTTCCCTGCCCAAAGCAGGGACACATGGAGTGTCTTGCTCCAGGCTGCGCCCAGTTGGGTTTTGAATACTTTCAAAGATGGAGCCTTCACAACCTCTGAGCAACCTGCTCCAGTGTTTGACCATATAAAAAAGGGTGTTTTTATGTCTAAATCACACTTTCTGTTTCCTTCAGCTTGTGCCCATTGTCTTTTGTTCTGTCACTGGGCACAACTGAAAAGAGTCTGCCTCCAGCCTCATTACACCTTCTCATGAGGGGTTTATGCAAACAGGTAAGAACCCCATCAGCCTTCTCTTCTCAATACCAGACTCAGCATCTCCCTACATGACAGATGCTCCAGACCCTCAGTAATCTCTGTGGCTCTTTGCTGGACTCACACTAGTACACCCATGTTGCTTTTGTACTGGGAGCCCAGAACTTGGCACAACCTTCTTCTCCAGCCCAGTCTGGGCTTCCAGCCTGCACCAGAAGGCACACTCCCTGGTTCTGGTCCACCCTGCCCTTCCCTTGGAAGGCTTGAGCTGTGCCAGGCATGGGTTCAGTTAACCCTGCCCCAGCGGTGAACAGACTTGGCTCAGGTTCAGCTTATCTGCAGCAGCAGTGCCATCACTAAGGGCTGATCCAAATCACCCAACTACAGCAGAGCCAGATCCAGGGCTAGTCCACCTTGCCCCATCCCAGCAGTCCCCTTACCTGGTTCTTGTCCAGCTCACAGTTCTTGTATTCGCTCTCCCCCTGCTCCTGGAAGGTGACAATGACAAAGCCCACAAAGATATTCATCATGAAGAAGGCAATGAGGATGATGTAGATGATGAAGAACATTGCTATCTCCACCCGGTAGTTGTAGATAGGGCCTTTATCCTCAGCATTGGTGTCAATGGCCATGTACAGCAGCCTGCGGGAGGAAAAGTGAAGCAACAGAGATCCTAATTAGGTGGGAAGGATCATCTCTCCTCTTGAAGGTTATGGAGAGTTCTGGAGACATCCCAAATCCAGCTGCAGTGGGACAAGGCTGCCGTGATGACCTTGTCAGCTCCACAGCCACTGCCAGTGGCTAGCCCTGCTCCTCAGCCTGGGCAGCTCTTCTTTTTACCATGGCAAAGGCCTGGGGCAGTGACCTGCTCCCAGCACAGACCCACCACTCAGCAGCCTCTGTGCACAGCCCAACTCACTCTGGCCAGCCCTCGAAAGTGGAGACAGTGAAGAGTGACATCATGGCTGAGAAGACATTGTCGAAGTGGAAGTTGCTGTGCAACCAGTAACGCTTCTGTAGCTCAATCTGCGTGGGGTCCGCATCCACGTAGTTGATGAAATAACCCCTGCGGCAGAAGGGATGTGGTGCTCAGTGGGCAGGGCCCCCTTCAAGCCCACTTGCCGTGGTGCTGGCCCCGTGTTCTTTGCTCCCTGGGAGTGGAGGACAGCCCTGTGCTTGTTTCTGATTTACTCCAGGGTGAGCGAAAACAGCACGAGAGCTCAGCTCCACTTTGGATGGGCCATCTCCATGCAGGAATGCAAGTGGCTTTTGCCACCCCCCTACCCCACCCCATCCCTGGCTGCTGCCCTGCTGGGGCTGAGCTGCAGGGAGCTCTTACCTGCACTCCTTCTCCGTCATCTTGGTTGGATCTGTGCATGCGTAGAACTTGCCCTGCATATAACAGAGATCAGAACAGGCTGCGCTTTTGCCGTCACTTCGGAAGCCCTGGGGAGTTTTGACTTTTCCCCCAACCGTAGTCAATCCCCATCCTGCCTTCGTGCTGACTCTGGCCCCTGCACCACACCACTCCTGGCTTCCCCACTCTCCATGCCAGCACAGCCCCGTTCACAGGGTGTTTCAGGAGACGTGGCAGACCCTTGGGGTCATTCCCAGGCTGAGACAAGTAAACATTGCCTAGTGATGGGAACAGATCTTCCAGGGCCATGAGCTGAGACCTGTCTCGCTCAGCTGATTGAGGAGCCAGCTGCTTGGAAAGTAGGGCAGAGAGCAGTAACCATAGAACTGACTGACAGTTAAGGTCTGAGCTGACAGGTCTGCTCAGCCTGCAGGGCATCCTGAAAGCTCCCTCCACATCAGCTGGGAATTCCAGCTCAATTACAAGAACAAAGCTGAGCTCAGCCAGGGACAGCTCTGCCTTGGAGCAGCCAAGGCCCAGAGAGCAAGAATGGTGATGTGAAAAAGGAGACACTTTGCATCCAAAGTGGAAAAGAAGTCAGAAGCACTTGCTGCCTTAGAAAGGGGAAACTGAGGCAATAAGTGGGGCAAGGCAGCTGGTCCCTTTACACATGCTTTCTGGACATGACAGTGTCCTAGGCGCTTCCTGCCCTCCTCCCACTGCAGGCTCTTCTGCTCAGATGTCTGGTGCAGGGCAGGGTTTCTGGCAGAGCACAGAGATTATGACTTGTGCTGACCTCAACACTTAGAGACACCATCCCCAAGGTCTATGACTAGAAAAGCCTGTCCAGGATGTGCTTGAGCAGAACGTCTCTCCTGTCTATTTGAGACACCTCTCACCTTGAAGAGCTGGACCCCAATGCAGGCAAACATGAACTGCAGCAATGTCGTGACGACCACGATGTTACCAATAGTCTTGATGGCCACAAACACACACTGGACCACGTGCTGCGGAGATCAAGCACAAGTGCACACATGAGCATGCCTGGGGCAAGCCCCTGATGTGTGTCCCACACCCTCTCACTGCAGGGAAGGGCCCCAAGAAGAGCGGGAACCTGTCAAGAGCAGTGGGATGGGGCAGACCCCTTCCACAGATGGAGAGCAGGAGTTGGGTTCCTGGGCCCACAAACCCCATAGGGCATGATGCCTGCCACTTAACCTCCTCTGGGGTTCATGGGCCAAGGACCTGCATCCCCAGCATCCTTCTTACCTTCAGCCCCTTTGCCCTGTTAATGGCTCGCAGAGGCCTCAGCACCCTCAGAACTCGGAGGATCTTCACCACTGAGATGGTACTAGACCTGAGGAGGAAGGCAGAGATCAGATGAGACAATTCCCCTGACCAGGCCAGCCTGGCACAGCCCCACCAAGCAGCCATGAGCAGGGGTGAGGAGCAAGGGATGGCAGAGACATGTGGGTGTCACTAATCACCCCACATAAGGCCAAAGGACACTGGCAGCTGGAAAAGGTGGCTCCAAATTGAATCCCTACCCAGATCTTCATGTTTGACACTGAAGAAGTTTGCCTCCCTGACTCCCAGTTGTCCATGCCCTGTCCCTCTAAGCATGACGTTATGGACACTAACACATGGGCTAATGCCCAGTCCTTGGGCTGGCTGACCCTTCTCCACACGGCTGCCCTGCCTGGCTAAACAGACCAGCACCCACCCCACGAAGCCTGGAGGTGCTTACTCAATTCCCATGGAGGTGAGGGAGACAGCGACCACCAGCAAGTCGAGGATATTGAAAGAGTTCCTGCAGAAGGAGCCTTTATGCAGGAAAGCACCATAGGCTGTCATCTGGGGAGAAGGAGGAGTTAGGAGAGAGGCTGGGCAGGGCTCCTGGTCATAGTCCCTCCACAGCCCTGGGGCGGACAAAGCAGGAAGAGCTTCTCCCAGCTCCATGGCCTGGGGACCCTATCCTGCTCAGACTTCTACCTCTGCAGCCAGGCAGGAAGCTGATTTCAGCTGGAAATCCTCTGTACTGTACTGGCTGGAGACAAAACACTTCCCAGTCATTCCACAAATTAAAGAGGAGAAGAGTAAAGAGACTTGGAGTGGGACCAACATGCACCAGCTGCTCAAATTCCTCTTTCATTCAGCAGATTTCCAGGGCTTTCTCTTTCTCAAGGGAACGTCAGAACAAAAATACCGGTGCCATGGCCCATCTGTCCCTGTGTCATAGCACAGCTGACTTGGCTGCCTGACCTCACTGGAGGGCACATGTGGCACCTAAGGCAAGTCATGCACCACCTAGACTGCACAAGCTCTGAGGACGCAAGGCTCAGGTAGAAGCTTCTACTTGCCAGGACCTCAGGCGTGCACCCAAAGAGCACAAGTGCCCATGGCCAGGACAGTCTAGACCTATGTACTGGGTCATGTGCATGGCAAGGAGCATGGGGGAGAGGGACTCACCTTCAAGACGATTTCGACTGTGAAGACGGAGGTGAAACCAATGTCAAAGTATCTGAGAATCTGGGAACAGAACTGGATGAGATTTGGGCAACGTGGGGAATGCTCCACTATGTTCAAACATCCTGGTATTGTGGTTTTGTCCTCTGCTCTGTGGACTGGGGAGCCCAGCAAGCTCAACAGAGCCTGCAAACCCAGTGCTAAGAAGGCTCCTGAATTTCCCTCAGCTTTGCTGATTTTTCTCTGTGCATGGTCGAACCTGCAGCCTGGGACCAAGCTCTCAGTTTCCAAGTGAGTGAGGCATGACCTGATTCACCTGAAACCATCTGACCCCCAAAGCACTGAGTGCCCTGTGCAGCTGCCTCATGTGAGACATTCCAGTCCGAGTCCAAACCCATTTGTGCCTCATGTGGCTACCCTGTGGCTACCCCTGCAGCAGCATTTCAGGGTGCTGCACGCACTATAAGTCCATTTTCCCACCTCACAGGGTGTCCCTATCCCCACTAACTCACCACAGCTTCTCACGTACCCTGTCAGGTCATCTACTGAGACATGGAGCACTAAAAACTTGTCCCAGCTGTACCCGGAACGACCTCTCCTCTCAGAGTGTATTGCCCTCCCCGAGGCAGGGGTGAACTCACAGCTACCTGACAAGACATGACAACTGGCAAGCAGGTCTCTGCTTACTGGGGAGTTGGGGGTCTCTCTGAGGCCTCCCCCACCTATCTCCACCCTCCACAGCTACACAGGCACCTGGTTGCGGAAGGACTCTGCCCGGATGGGATCCTCGGCTGCCAGCGAGATGCTGCTGAGCAGAATGAAGAGGAGGATGAAGTTGGTGAACCAGGTAGCGTTGATAATTCTGTGGCACAGCACCCGAAACCTGCCAGGGACAGAAACCGTGTGAGATGCTGCGAGGGGCCAGAGGGACATCAGGTAGGGCCATGGTAGCCTGGAAGAGGGTTATGGCTAAACCTTGAGGACAGGAAGACCCTAAGAATGAAGGGATGTCAGTGCCAGCCCTTCCACAGAGAAGACTTTTCCCAGTGAGCTGTCTCTCTTCAGAGCTGGTTATTATGCATACGTAGGACCCCACTGGGAAGGGTCAGTGACAGAGATACCCAGGCCAGGCCTGGCTCCACAAGGCAGGGAGAAGGTTCAGTGCCTACTTGTTGGTCGGGCTGAAGATGAAGAAGGAGCTGGCTTCGGGCATGGGCACAGCCTTCTCTTTCAGCTGCAGCTCTGCAAGGGGACGTGGCCGAGGACTCAGAGGGATTTCAGGCTCATCTTCCTCATCATCACCTGCATGGTGGCCATGAGGAGGGAAAAGGAAAGAGTCACCCAGAGAGGGAATATGACTTTATGGACACTCCTCTGACCCTGTGCCAGAAGGACCTCAGTACCCCGAGGCTGGCAGAGGGTCAGCACATCCTTCGCTCCTCACACAGCCAGGGTTCTGGCACCATCATCGCTCAGCAGCACCTCCCCAGCTTTCCTGCTGCCCTGCCAGGGACAATTCTTACCTGGGAAGTCTGCAGAAGGGTAGGGGTCTTTGATCTCATTGACATTGGATTCAAATTCGTCCACTTTTAACTGAAACAAGGAGAGACAGAGAAGAAGACATGCAGCCACCCATGCCAGTATTGCTGCCAACTGTTCTATGTTGGCCAGATCCTATCATCTTGGAAGTCACATGGGGCAAGCAGCATCTCTGCATTTGGCCTGTACAGCACCAGGCACATGGAATCCTGGCCCAGCGTGGAGCAAGGTGAGGAGAAACACCTCGGGGATGCTGCAGTCTGAGCAGATAGCAATACCAAGAGGATGGGACAGGAGAATGTGTGCTGGGCAAGGCCTGGGGCCATGTGCCTATGGGTGGAATAAGTCATGGGGTGACTCATGGGTAAGTTTCCATGATGCATCTCTGTAAAGTGAATAGGGAAGTAGCTGTTGGCCAGATGCTTCTAAAGAGGCAGCTTGGCACACAGTCAGCAGAGTTGAATAGAAGGTTTTGCATAGAGGGGCTGCTGGTGTGGACATAAAGTAAGTCTAGGATGCTGCTGTCCAGCCCATCTCAACCACTGACAACTGGCTGTGGCCAAGGAAATGAATCAGAGGAAAAGGATCCCCAGCAATGGACCTGTTTCACCAAGCAACCTGTCCTGTCAGGACCTAGAGAGCCCCCAGCCCCAGAGGATGCTAAGTGAGGAGTGACTCTGGCCCAGAACAGTCCAGATCCAGGCTGGCTCCAAGCCTTTGACAGTTCTGGCTGGTGGGAGGCAAAGACTGGTCCCTCACCAGAAGCTCCACCAGGCCCAGACCCACCAGCACTGACCTTGGCTGTTGTGGGAATCCCTTCTCCCTTTGCTTTCTGCTCAAGCTTCTTTGCCAGCATCTGCTTCTCATCCTCAGACTTCTCTGGGTAACCTCTGAGCAGAGAGAAGGGAAGAGAAGGAACTGAACTCTGGGCAGGAGCATGGGTGATGCTGTTCTGTCCCCTCACATCAAAGCAAAGTCTGGGAGTTCCCAGTGACAGGGAGTGCAGCACCCACCTGGACATCTTCCGCCGCTTGCGTTCCTCTGCTTTGGCCTTCTGGGCTAAGGTCAGGCTCTCAGCCTCGGCCAAGTTGTCAACTGCGATGGCCAGGAAGACATTGAGGAGGATATCTGGAGGGACAGTGCTAAGGACATGAACTTGGTTCCTGTTGGGAGGATGTGGCCAGAGCTGTCCATGGTCTCCAAGCTTGCCCTGAGAAACCTTCCTGGAGTTAAGCCCTTGAGATAAACCTGGGTGGTGATCCTTAACCTGGCACCCATCCTTGTGAGTGCTGAGCTCTGGGCTGGCTGCCCTCCTCTCCCTTAGCTCACTCTGTCCACCTCAGTCTTGTTGCTGCATTGACTGATGGCTCAATCTATGCCTGTTAGTCACCCAAACCTGTCCCCTGGTGTGCTTTCCTCCAGACTCCAGATCCCAGCAAGACATGAAGATTGTGGGTTTTCCCCCTGCTGTTCAGAACTGAAAAGCTTAAGGCAAGCACAGCAGAGCTGGAGGAAGCCCTCCCGTTACCCATTCATAGTCGTCTGGAGCTGATGTTATGGGGCTGGTACAGGGAGCCTGGGCCTGGCTTCACAGGCAGAGGATACAGTTCCCACAAACAAAGAGGATGATGAAGTAGATGCAGACCAGCATGCCAGGAAAGGACGGGCCCCCGTAGGCCATGATCCCATCATACATGATTGAATTCCAGTCCTCTCCAGTCAGAATCTGGGAGCAGAGAAGAAATAGGGACTCCACAGCAGAGCATGGCAGAAGCCTACAGCTCAATCCTGACCTCTCGGCTCCAGCCCCAAACCCTCCCAGCACCTACAGCCCTGCTCAGCCCCTAACCTGCAACACTGCTCATGTCTCCAACCACATTTCCCAGCTCCTGCCTCAAAGCCACATCACCTCCCACAACCTACATCTCTCAGAGACCCAGCTCTTGCCGGGAGACCCATGGCCCAGGTGACACCACCCATGGTCCAGCAGGCCAAGGGAGATTCTCCTCCCCCTCTACTCTGCCCTGGTGAGACCACAACTGGAATACTATAGCCAGTTTTGGGTTCTGCAGTTCAACAGGAGATACTGGAGAGAGTCCAACAGAGTCTTATGGGGATGATCAAGGGACGTGAACATCTCTCCTATGAAGAAAGGCTGAGAGAACTGGGGCTGTTTAGTCTTGAGAAGGCTGAGAGGGGATCTTATTAA
>WUAM01000071.1:126091-139272 GCA_024336885.1 Actenoides hombroni | reverse complement strand
CCCTTCCGTCCCGGGCTCCCAGGGAAGTGAGGCCTTGGGCTCAAGATCTCCTGCCTAATGCCAGACATCTGCCTGGCCGAGTGAACTGCTGGAAACTGGCCTGGAGGCTCTGCTGGGCAGGGGCATTGCACCCACTCCCAGGTGGGACCTCGCACCCTGCTGCAGGACTTGGCACAGTCCTGCAGCCACAGGACCCAGAATAGCTCATCCTTCCCTGAAGCGCGGCCAAGAACTGCCTGTGCCCACCTGGTTCTGCCTGTCACTGCAATCACTGCCCTTGCTGCTGATGGCCCTTTCCAGACTGGGATTAAAATCGCTCTGAAGCAGCCAGATGGACGGGACTATTTATATTTCTGGTTTTCCATGGCCTCTCTCCTCCATCTGCACCCCATGAAGGGCAAGGAGCATTCCTGCTTGGGCTCTGCAGGGAATTGCACTCAGAGAGGCAGAAACGTCTCTCTGAGACCAAACTGGGAGCGGGTGTCAGCGGGGGAAGGCTGCAGTGCTGTAAGCACACCTTCCTCTCTGGTGTGCCAGATGGGAAATGGTCTCCATATTAAGAAACCAAGGCCAGGGCTCAGACAGAAGCACCACTTGCTCTATTACCATGTCCAAAAGCGTGGCCATGCCAAGCATCCCTGTATGACTGTCACCCATACAAGTGCCAGTTGCTGGCTGGATCTGAGGGCAGCAGTGGTAAGAGCAGAGATCTACATTGTGGTTATTAGTGTTATCAGGGCTCTGTCTTCAAACTTTTAGCTAAGGAAACCCAGTGTCACTTGCCTCTCCTCGTTATGAGTGACAGATCCCCCTTGGTCTGTCCCCAGAAGCCTGACTTTGCAACCCCAGAGAAGTAAATGCAGCTGTTGTGAGGATCATTGCAGGTTCGGAGGGACTGCAGAGCCTCACCAGAGAGAGGCCAGTGGTGTGGAGAGGCATCTCCCCTGCTGCATGTGGAGGAGAATGGGGGAGTCCACAGCAAGCGACAGCAGCCCTGCAGCTGCCAAGGCCCAGGCTGTGGGTGTCAGGATCCAGCCTGGAGCCCCATCATTGCAAAAGCCAATTCCTTGCCCTGCTTCATCCAGCAGGACAGAATCAGGCTCCAGGGGCTCAGACTGGCAGGAACGTCCCTCTAAAAAACCCTTGCCCAGAATCAAAAGGTGACTTGCTCTCCCTTGGAGGTCCCTTTGAGAAGTCCAAACCAGATGAACGCTGCTCTCACCAGCTCCACTGGTATTTGCCCATCACATTCAGCCAGTGAGCAGCAAGGACCAAACCTGGGCCAAGGGGGAGCCAGCGTGTAGCCTCCCGTGACCTGCTCACGCTCCCTCCACCCTGGGAGAGGCAGCAATTGCCAATGTCCACACAGTACCAGCTCACTGTTGTGCTCTGCAGACCCAGCCACATACATGGAGCTGGATCATCCTGACCTGTCCTGCTGGTGTGACCACTCTAATACAAGGAAAAGTCTTGACATGGCCAGTATGAAGGTTCTATGGAGTGATTCATCAGTGCTGGCCAGAGGGATCCCCCATCACCTGTCCTACAGCTGTGGGTGCAGTTACCTCAGCTTATCTGGCTGTCAACTGGGCAGGTTCTGATGATAGCAGAGAAGAGGAGCAAGGTCCCTGTCTATGAAGACATCTCACTAGCACCTTTGTCAATGAGCTGAGGTGATGTAGCCTTTTAGTGGAGCAAGTCATAGCAAACTCTCTCTGGATTCGCCAAGTGGTAGGTACAGCCTCAGGACACACACTGGCACCAAACTCCTGTGGCCACAAAGCAATGTCCCGAGCCAGGGCAAACTCATTGCCACCTCCAGATACCAGCAGAAAGAAGCTAAGGGATATTTCATCCTGGCAGACTTTATACCAGGTACACCTGGTATACACCTCATGTATACACCGCATATGTCTTGCACCTGCTGCAGACCCCATTTCATGTACCCGGGCTCATTTGAGAAGAAATCAGTCATGCACTTGCTGCCTACATTGCAGGTCAGCATGGAGACTGTGCCCCCATGACCCGAGTGGGCACCCTGTGCCTGTGCCATGAGGGTGCTGCAGCAGACCTGGCAGGCCAGGCACACGCTGTGCACAGCTTCTTGCAGCTGAGGACCCACGCTGTGCCACCATCACCCAGTGTCCCCTCATCACCTCCAGAATTCAGAGCTGACCACCCGCAGTGGGAGGTTGCTTAGGGAAGGGTGGCAGGGCTGCCTGGCAGGGCTGGGATTGGGTGGACGGAGAGCCCAACCTTCAAAAAGCCACTATAAAAAGATGCAGGTCTTATAACACCCTGGGCTGCTACACACACACATGCTTCAACCATGTTAGGGGACACAGAGTAACCTGACCTGTGGGTGTTGAATGAGCTGCAGGAATAACAGCGTGCACCACGCCAATGCGATGCAACATGACACAACTCCAATCTGCTCAATGACATCAGCTCCCAGCCCCTACGGCCATGCAGGGCTCTCCAGAATGAGACCCAGCTCCATGTCCCTGGTGTCTCTTCCCAGGGAATAGGGAGACCAGGGCTTGGATCAAGCCTCCCAGCTGGCCAAAGGCAGGGATAGATGGTGAGGGGGCAGAGTGACCATAACACAGCTGGAGAGCTACCCCTGCTTCCCAGCAGAAGACGTTGGTATGCAGTAGGACTCATCACTCACACTCCTCCCTGACACCTCCAAACTGTCCCCAGCCTCCTGCTCTCCTCCATGGCCTCTGATCCTTCTGCACCATCAGCAGCTTCACCTCCCCTCCAGCCTGACAGTCCCAGTCAGGCCCTGCTCCCCATCCCCCCTTGCAGCTCCAGCACCCATCTCCTCTGCTGCCTCACACTGTCTTTCATTGCTAGGCTGAGGGGTGGCCCTTGCCACGGCTGAGGCAGTTGTCACAGATCACAGGAGGTCTGAGGCTGGCAGGGATCTCTGGAGATCACCTAGTCAATGCACTCACAGCTCAAAGATGGGCCAACTTAGAGTGGGTTGCTCAGAAATTTGTCCACACAGGTGTTTAATGTCTCCAATGACTCCACAATCCCCGCAGGCAACCCATGCCAGTGTTTGGCCACCTTCCCCAATAAAAATGTTTTCTGTATGTGCACCAATGGGTTGACTGGGATCCATGCATGGACTGCCTGCACCAGGACTCGCAGGGCAGGTAGCTGTGCTGCTCAAGTCTTTTGTAAGGGCCTTTTAAACATAAAATACCCATAAGAGTGTTCTCCAGGGCCTCACAGAAACCATGCTTTGCAAAATGGAGTGTCATTGTCCCCGTGCCCTGAATGTGAAAAGCCCTGCAGATATGAGAGGGAGGAGAGGGGAGGACAGCTGATGGGTGCACGGGAACAGGTACAGCAATCTCATGGGCTCCTCTTCCTTTGGAAATCAAGCTGGAAATGTAGACTGGAGAGGAGGAAGGATCCTTTGAGTAGGTGGTGGGAAACCCTGGTACCCAGTATGAGAAGAGCAGAGTGGAAGGCTGGCACATCCCTTGGGGCTGCCACAAACCATGTCTGGGAAGACACATTGAGAGAAACATTTCTGCTTCCCACAGTGGCCTCTGCCATAGCCCAGGGAGTGCTTGGGATGGGCAGACATGCAGGAAAGAATTTGGGAGAGTTTTTGAATCGCTTGCACAAATATTTTAGAGCAGGTGGTTGGACTAGATGATCTCCAGAGGTCCCTCCACCCTCAGCTGCTCTGTGACGTTGTGATTTTCCTGCCACATCCCCCAGCCACAGCTCCTCCTTTCCCATAAACAAGTGACAGGCTGGGGCCTGACAAACCCCAGGGCTGCAGAGACAGGAACCAAAAAAAGCAATAAACCTCTCCAGCAGCTACACAGACATGGAGGGGCCAGGCCCTACGAGTTGTCCCTCGTTGCTTCTCCCTCACTCACTGTCCACAGGTCCTCACTGCTCCATGTCCCTTTCCTGTGACACCAGCTGTCCCATGTCTGGTCAGCTGTCTGTGGGACACCTTGCTGGCATTTCTGAGAGTCCTCCCTGGACTAGATGCCCTGGGTCTGGTTTTTTTTTTTTGAAAAGGCTTTGCTGGGTGTTACCACCTCATCCAGCAAAATCATAGACAGGAGAATGACTTGGACATAGTAACCACAAGGGCTCAGCTGATGCCTGTCAGACCAGGGTGTGGAGAGTCCAACTAGAGGAAGAGAAATCCAAAGGAGCTCCAGCTAAACTGCCCTTCTCCAGGGCTAGGAGCAGATGCTCAGCAAGGTCCCTTCAGAGGAAGCCTTGCTGTGGAGCTCAGGACCACAGGACATCCTGCTTGATGGAGCAGACTTTGGAAGCAGCTGTATTTTTCCTAGCTTCTGTATCCCTCGGGATGCTGGGTAAACAAACGATATCAGTTTCTGGAGTCCCATGCACTGAGTCTGTGCATGGAGCTATGCAGGCATGTGGTCTGCTCTCACAACTATTAGAGGACTCTAGGAGATCCAGGGTGACCTCAGGCTCTAGGGAAGCCATATATGCTAATATATATATGTCTGCCTAATGACAGACACCCGACAGCAGGTATTCGCTCTTCAAAACCAGCACTGGAACAGCAATCTCTGCTCAAGAACTGCCACACGTGAGTCAGCTGCCCAAACCTAGCTGTTTTCAGCAACACTGGAGATGCCCTGGGCTAGATGGGACAATCCTGGGGTGGCAGATGTTAGACAGGACTCACAAACAAGCCACACCTCTGCAGGGCAGCAGTGAGAAGTCTGGGCCACCTGCAACAGCACCAGATGCCCATGTTCCTGGAACTGCATCATGCCTGGGGCTGTGGCCAGGCTTTAAAACACGAGGGGTCCCCTGACCCCTGAGGCTGAGACACAACCCAATGCAACCCAAAATGTCTCTTCAACCAGGAATACTTCTTTACATTACACATCCATTCTTCCTAAACACAAAGCTGTGATAGACACAAGGCCATTCTCTGTGATACTGAGAGTTCCTACACACAGCCACTACCTGTCTTCTTGTGTCTTCTGCACAGCTTGAGCTCAGCTCTGTCCCCTACTCACCAGGCCTTGTTATGTGTACAGAGCACACTGGACTCAGCCCAGTTGCTTTTGGGTGCTCTGAAAAGTTGGCCTCCCTCTGAGCAGTCACCTTTGGGTCCCATTAATGGGGAAAAATAGGTACTTCAGTGTGTGCAGCAAGTCAAACACCAGAGCTGCAGGAGGAGACCAACTGGCCCAGGAGACAAACCCTGCTATAAATCTGCCTTTATTTCTCTGTTGAGCACAGAGACCAGGCAGTCAGTGCACATGCAGACAGCGCTGCTTTCTTGGGTGAATCCCCTTGAATAACATGCCTTGCTAACATGTTCTGAACTTGCCTCCTCTGGGACCAAGGCTTCTAGGGAAAGACAAAGAGTCATATGGAGCTCACCGACCATTTTTGGAACTCAAATCAAAGTGAAAAATAACTGCTGTGAATTTTTGATTGGGTGGAATAGTCAAAATCATTTTTTCAGGGTCAAAGAAAATATTTTGATTTCTTCAGAAGTAGACAAAAAGAGCATTAATAAAACCTTCTGGACTAGAAGAAATCTAATCTAAATGAATAATGAAGAAATATGTTGAAATTAAACAACTCTGCTTCTTCCAGGATAAAGCAAAACAGATTCATAGAAGATTTCTAAGTTATTAAACATACTTTTTTTCACCCCCCAAAATGAGTTCTGGTTGGCAAGGTTTTCATGAGACTAATTCTAAATTTAGTGTAAGCTCTGTGTGCAAATCTTCCCCGAGCAGTCCTGGAAAGACAGTCACTAAAGTGGCTGCTCTCCAGGTTTTCCAGCCTTACAGGAAGAAAGTGGCAGCAGAGGTCTCCCAGGAGATCCTCCCTTCCCAAGACTCTCCTTGCTGGAGACCCTCAACTCTAGAGCAGAGTGGCTCCCACTGCACTAAGTGCCTGGGATGCAGGAGGCTGCTCGGGCAGGACAGGCTCCTGCCCACCCATTATCAGTGAGGTGTGATAAGAAGGAGCCTCAGTCCCTCTTCCACAAACTATGTGGGGCAATGTCCTCACTGCTTTGACTTCGATTCCCCTCACACATTTTGCCTCCTCTACAATTTCAATGTCTTTAGATAAACTCAACCCTCTCCGGAGAGAGCTGGGCAATGGAGAGGGGCAATTAAAAAAAGCAACAGGGAGAGATTAAATACATCGCAGCATCTCCCTGCTGCAGGAAGAAAAGCCTCCATCAAGCCTTTGTTGCTGTTACCTTCAGAGCACAGCCCGATACCTGAGGGGCTGGGTGTGCAGCTCAGCTCTTAGCTGGGGTTGCTTCTACAAAGCCACCAGAACATGATGACAAAGGGCCATGCAGAGCAGGGATGAAAGAACAGAATCCTGGGGCTGCCAGGCTCCTGAGACAGAGGACTGAAAGGCAACAGACTGAAAAACCCCTTGATAGGATACAGCAAAACTAATCTACTACATTTGAAAATAGAACTAGATGAAATATCAGTTATAAATGACATCGCTCAGTACACGCCTGCCTGCCTCCCATTAATGGGAAAGGCTGTTGGTTCTCCTTGGGCAGCATCAGTCCCTGCTCGGGAGCCCTGTCACACTGTCCCCCCATCGTGCCACATGCTGCGGGGCAGCTCTGCCCTCGCAGATGTCCTGGTCTCAGCCAAATCCCACCTCCACCAACCCCGCTGTCCCCACCTCTTGCTTTCCATGCTCAACCTGCCCCAGTTTTGTTTTGCCCCTTTAGTCTCTCAGCTGAGGTAACTCCACCTTTCAAGTCCTGTTATGGACCCCCAGCCAGGGAGGGAAACAAAACCAGCATCGTGAGCTTAACTGCACCCCAGGTTTGCAGGCGTTAGAGAAGCTGATCAGACAGTTCACTGAGAGGCTGAACAAACACCCCAGCAATTAACTCTCTCTGGGTATTTTTTAATTCCTCTACTCTGTGGACCTATCTTGGTTTCATTTTTAAAAGACATAATAACACATTTCCAATAGTGACTCTTTTCTTTCTTTTTCCAAGGAAATGAGAAGTAAACACTATCTTCACTGCCACTAAAAGCCTGTGGAGAGGGAGACAAAAAGGATTCAAGGAACTAAAAATGACACAAATAAAACCTTACTTTGTACTTTGTATCTCATATTCTTTGATTGCTTTGATATTTTCCCCTGCAGGGTCTCTAAGGAACGGGCAAAAAACAGAGAGGTTTTTTTAAGTCACGAGTTGTCAGCAATATCTGCACACAACACACCCCACCCCACCCCAAAACTGAGGAGTCTTGGAATTAGCAGGAGAGAGTATTTCATTAGGAAAGGGTATATTTAGATGCCTTGATTCTGTCACCAAACTCAGATTCAATGGAAATTATTGTGGATTGAACTGCGATGGGGATCTGAAGAGGAGAAAGGGATGGCAAACTAAAAATAGGGCAAGCTATCGATTTGGATCACATCAAAGTGTCTTATTCCAAGCAAATGGAGCAACTGGGAAAAAAAATAAAGGAAAAACTGATAGGAAAGGAGCAACCTCCCTGCTTAACCGAGATGTCTTTTTTTCCCTCTTAAATAAAAAGCACCAAAATTAAAATACAGTTTTGAAATGGAAGGTCAGAAAATTTTATTCTAAAAATGCTGAAACACGTGAGCCTTTCTGGAACACGATGTTTCCTTTTGAAAATGTCATGACAAAAAATTGAGGGGATTTGTTCTTTTTCAGGCATCAATCCTCCCTTTCTGTGTACTTCACACACCAATCTGCTGCCTTTGATCTCAACGTACAGGTGGTTTCAAGCCCTCTGGAAACCCTTTTTGAAGTGGTTTCTCCACCACTCTGCCTCCTTCTGACTCTGCAGCATCTCTCGCTGGACTGACAACACCTGACTGCACCCCACAGGGCAGCAGCAGAAGCCCCCACTACAGGTATTACCACTTTGCACCCACGTCACACTGAGCCACCAGCTCTGCAGAGCCCTCGGAGCCCAGCACCTGCCTGTCCAGGTGGACAGCAGGAAGGGCTGTGCCTTACCAGGCTGGAGTTGGCAACGTTGGTGTCATCCTCGGGCATGGGCAGGTAGATGGCCAGTGCAACACAGTTGGCAAAGATGGTCAGGAGGATGATGATCTCGAAGGGTCTGAGAGGAAGCGTTAAGGAGTGGAGACAGGAATGAAAAAAGAGGCACAGCCCTGCCTTGTGCCGTCACGGTATGTGTGGGGAAGCCCCTCTGGCTATGGGGACACAACCCCGCACTGGGCAGAGTGCCACAGACAATGTCAGCCTTCACCCTCGGCACACCCTTAGTTGCTGCCCATTTGTTGGGTCCCTGGGGAAGGAGGGAATGGGTCAGGATGAGATGCAGGGTCTGGACACTCACCATGTGGCTGCTGTAAAGGGGCAGCTTTGGAACAGGGCAGAAGAGGAGGGGGCACAAACTAAAAGGTTGCAGTGAAGGAATAATGAGGGGATGGGAGAACTGGTGGTTTCCTCATCATCATCCTTCAGTGAATCGTCCTGAAGGGTCAGGACCCTCTTGCATGTTGTAAGCACTTAACCAAAGCATCACCCTTTGGAGTGCTGGCCCTGGCTCCCTACATACTCGGTGTCCATGAGGGAGATGCTGTTGAATGGCAGATCTCAAGTAGGCCCTGTCTCCATTAAAAGAAGGTATTTATGGGCAAGAAAGCTCAGCAGGGTCCTCTCTAGCAGAACATCCAGCTGCCAACATCCCCCACAGCCTCACCGCCTGGGACTGTCTCCAGGAGTGCCATGGTCTGGGAGTAACTACAGTGCTCAGCTCGAGCTCCATCCCACTCCCTAGAAGGTGGAACTGTGCTTTTGTGTGAGTTTGGGCCCTATCACATCTCTGAACAAATGGGGTGACTTGTTATTGCCCTCTGAAGGCCCTAGGACAGGCACTTGGTCATTCCAAGCCTCCTGCTGCTGAAACTGCTCTGCTGGGCCACTGAAACTTCATGGTCAAGCTTCAGCTATCATGTTCCTGAAGCCCCCAAAGAGCTCAGACTCTGGCTCTAGGGCCTTATCCACAGCCAGGCTCTCACCCCAGGGACCTCCACGCTCTAGTCCTCCCAGCATGGTCCAAACCTGCCACCCCGTGGTACCCCAGGAGTGCAGTAGACAGCTGGTCAGGAGATGTCCTGAAGTGGTGACCCACCACACCAGGCAGATATACACACGCCTGAGAGCAAAGGGGCTTTTCCACTCATCCAGTGGCCTCATGCTGCCAGAAGATAGCTGGGTACAGCATGACACAAAAACCTCCAAAAACCATTTTTGGTTATAATCCTCATCTCAAAGTTTTTTGGCCAGTAATGTGTCTTGACAAGTACATCTGAGCTGCCCCTGATGCACCTGCACAGCCTGTACTCCTGGAAGCCATTGAAACTAAAAGTAGATGGAGGAAATGAAAAATGTTGTTCCAGGTGTTCGCTGAGCCAGACCCACCCTGTGTAAATCAACAAGCAGTGACATAAATAGGCATGCTCCCCTCAGTCCCTTCTCCTCTTCATTGTCCTATCAGCCAACATCCACACTTATGGCCACAGCCAGCATTTACCCCCATTAACTCTTCTGAGATCTCTCAGCCCCATCCCCACACCTATAACTACCAACCTTCCATCTTGGGCAAACTGGTAAATCTCATCCAGCGTACACAGGTTCCAGTACAAGACAGGATTTTCCAGCATCCCCATCTCACTTTGGGTAGATCTTCCAAAACAGAAGAGCTCCCAGGAACATGCTCTGTGGGAACATCTACAGCTCTGGCATAGGACTGATGCACTCCAGAGCCCAGCACAGCCCTCGAAACTCAGCACCCCAGGAAAGAGTCCCTGCAGCCATCCGGATGCTTCCCTACACCATGGTTAATCAATTAATTAGCTCAGCTTTCCAGATAATTATGCTGAGGCCTCCCTTGGGCTGCAGCGTTTGTACCAGAAAAGGCAAAATAACCTTTTCTGGACACATCTACCCAGCTTGATGGCACTTTAAAAAACCAAGTCAGCTGGAAAAGCCATTCCCCTCTGTGCTCCAGGAAGAGCCCAGGGGTTAGAGGCTTCTCTGCCTGCATCAGCAGGGTGAGATGAGCAGCCCGCCTTGGAGGGTGACCCATCTTGTAACTGGAGCTGGAACCAGTTGCTGCTTGCAAGCCTGTGAGTCTGGCACTGTGATTAGGCAGGAAAACAGTGGGACAGATTGAATCAGAAAAGAGGCATTTAGTGTCACTGGGCTCTTGCCCACTGTCTCTGCCTCTTGCCACTCAGCCAGAGCCTCAACATCTCCTTGTCCTGCAATCTCACTTCTTGCTCTCCAGCAGTTCTCCTGCGACACAACATCCAAGGATCCCAACCTCTGCATTGCAGCAAGAATTAGGCCCTTAGTGCCTTGCAGCTCTGTGGTCCTCCAGGGTCCCCAGACTCCTCACACATCTATCTTGGAGTCCTCCTGGCTGCAAATTGACCTGGAATACCAGGGTGACACCACAAAGCTGGATAGGTCCTAACGACCGTCACCTTGCTGGGCTAGCTCTCAAAGCACACTATATGCAGCAATTTACAGAGTACCCAGATTTCCTTGTGCTAACAAATGTGCTTTTTGAGATGTGAGCAGATTTCAGCATAGAAACCTCCTCTGCCTCAGGCCAGCCTGACTTTCCCTCACCCTAGGCTGCAAGCAGTGGTACTCCCCACACTCCAACAGCCTGGCAAAGACCCTGTCCCGCTGCTGTGGCTCTGCTTTGTGCTCTGACAGCAGAAGTGATGCACCAGGGATGAGCCCAAGGAACAGACACGTGTCCTGCCATACTGAAGCTAGGTGCCAGGTATCTCCACAGAAAATGGTCACAGCTAATCTCCCCTTGGCAGCTTGCCTGGCCCCAAAGACCATAACAACCTGCAGGAACTGGAACGACCCCGTCATGCCTCGCAAACCGTGATCCCTGAGCGAGGGCAGCCAGCTGCATTTGGGTATAAATACGGGCGGGCACAAGAGAGGTGCTGGAGAAACCTGAAGCCCTAGATCATTTGTACTGCACAGGCCAGAACCACCTGCACCTGCACCCCTCCTGGTGGGCACCTTTCTACACTCTCCTTCCAGGACACCACCGTGGGAAAGCTCCCCTGCTGTGCTCTGTACTCTCTCTGGCATGTGTTGGCTCAGGAGGAGGAATGTGTTTGAGCATGTTGGAAGATGTAAGTCCTATTTCCAGCTCCTCCCCTGCCACTGGAGTGCATGCACAAGTTTCTTCCATGCTTGGTGCCTAATTAAAACACAGACACAGTTCCCTTCCATGTGCTTGTGGAACAACCCAGTCCACGTGCCGGAGAAGCAGAAATGGAGAATTCCCCAATACCAGCTCTGCTCCCTCTCCTCGAAGGACAGAGAGCTCCGTCGCAGCGAGGGAACAAGGGCTCAAGACCCATGGTCAGCACAGCAGCACCAGAGCCGTGAGCATGCCCTGAGTGCCTGTGAACAGGCATCCTGGGCTCTGAAGCTGATGGCATCTCTGTGAGGCACAGTTTCGGTGTCCCTGCAGCGCTACATGTAGAGTGACACAGCCAGCCTAAGGCAACCAAGCCACCATCAAGAGGAGTAAAGCCTGGCCAGGGCTGGGCTGATCCTGCCAAGGCCAGGAACATGCAGATAGGTTCAGCAACCAAAAGGAGAAAATCGGGGGTACAAGAGCTGGATTTGCTGGAAACATCACTAAATTCCATAGTTTTTGTTTGAGCCCAAATGTTTTGCTGAAGCCAAAGTGAAATGTTCCATCTCCCATCCTCTTCCCTTCCATAAAGTATAGGTGGACAAAGCGAGATCTAATGGCCTAAAACAGTTCCTGTCTGGGTGGCAGAAATACAACATTTTGCTATTTCTGAGCCATATTGCCCCAGTGAAAAGACGGCCAACCAAAGAGCAACCACCCAAAACTCACCCCTAAATTAAGCCAGAGGAACAGAGAGATACTGTCCCTCTGAACGGCCTGTCCCTCACTGACAGAAGTCTTCACCTGTGACAGCAGTGCCAGGGAGGGATGGGAAAGCGGGGCTGGGAGGACAATGGTGTGGGTAAGGATTGGGGGGATGCTGCCCAGCCCCCATTACTGGGGCAAGGAGCAGCTGCGGGACCCGACAAGCAGTGACACACTCAAAGAGCCACCCCAAGCAGCTCACCATGGTCTCACTACCCATCCCCAAACCTCTCCCCTTGGGCAGCCTGTTGTGCCCAGCTCCATCCTTCAGCTCCCGCTCCCTCAGCCTGGCCTTCCTCCTCTGCCTGGCCTCACACCCACCTTGGGATGGGCACTGTGCCCCCTCCTCACACACCAAACCCTCCCCCGCCGGCCGGGCTGTCCCCTGCTTCTCCCCAGCACGGCTCCTGCCGGCACACAATGTGTCCACCCCCACAGGCCCCTTGCCATCCAGGCTGCCCACACCTGTCCCCCCCCCACCCTACCAAAGGTCCCCACAAGCCTACACATGTCCCCAGTTTTCACAGGATATCCCACCGGGGCTCCCCGAGCACCTCATTGCCTTTCACGGACCCAAGGAGACGGCTTGACGTGGGCTGGCAGCTCTCCTGCCTGCAGTCCATGGGGTCCTGCTCCCCAGCACACACACGGGTGCTCCCAGGCCCGCACACCCAGAAGGATACTTCCACTCCACGATGCTGATGCATGCCTTCCGCAGTGGGTTTTGAAGGGTTAAGCAGAACAGAGCCCTGGCTGGCCGGGGGGCTGCTGGCGGTGCTGGCTTCTTGGACTTCTCCTTCTGTTGCCTTTTCTTCACATCATCCTGGGGAGAAGTGGGCTCCATGGTGGTTCTCCCCCAGCCGTTTCTCCCCCTCCTGCCTCACAGCCAAGCTCCCCTTCCCTGGGTCCCAACCAGCTGGAGATCCTCTGGATGTCCGTTCTTGTGGAGTCTGTCTCCTCCGATCACTGGAGGAGGCAGTGGGGGAGTGGGGGCTGGAGCCTGCATTCGCATGTACAAACACACAAAGCACGAGTTTAAATTTAGATCCCGGCCTGGCTCCCGGATGCTGTCACAGCTCCTGAGGCAGAAAAAGGGCCCCTGCAGCTGTTGCTTCTTCACCCGGCGTGGCTCTGCAGCTCTGGGGAAGGATACTGGGAAAATAGAAATACAGAATGGCATCCTGAATTGCTTGAATTTCTATG
>WUAM01000071.1:82183-92946 GCA_024336885.1 Actenoides hombroni | reverse complement strand
ATATATGGTCATGAACGGCGCTGGAGAAGTTCATTGGAGGGCTGGGCTGTGTCGGAGGGGAGATGGCTCCCGATAACATCCCCAAAGGGGCTGCTGCTTCGATTGGCTCCTCCTGCAGCTGGGTCGACATCTGCAGAGATCTATACCCCTGCCATTGTCGTCGTCCCTGGGAGTGCCCAGGAGCCGTGTCAGGGAGTGGGGTGCAGCAGGGCTGTGCCAGCAGGGCAGGAGGCTGTGGATGGGGACCGAGGGACTCCTGTGCCCTCGGGTGCTGTGGCTGCTGCTCTGGGTGCAGCTGTGCAGGGGTAAGTGTCGGTTCCCTTGTCCCACAGCCTGGGGCCAGTGGCACCAGCATGGCCATTGGGAACCCTCTGGGAACGGGGTTTCTTTGCATGTGCCACTGAGAGGAGGGGCAGAAGGTGCTCAAGGGAATCCCCCCTGAGCCTTCCCCCGCGCCTCTGGGGGTGGGAGAGGGAGCTGTGGGCCAGGGGTCTGGGCCTGTACAGGGGTTGCTGGGCTGGGAAGGAGAGGGTTCCCAATGCAGGTGTGGTGTGTGGGTGGGCATGGGCAAGGGGTGGTGGAGTTGAGAGGAGATGCCGCAGGCTGTGGGGTGGTGAATGGTTCAGCAGATCTGCTGCTGG
Organism: Actenoides hombroni; assembly: GCA_024336885.1. NCBI lineage: Eukaryota > Metazoa > Chordata > Aves > Coraciiformes > Alcedinidae > Actenoides > Actenoides hombroni. Next base: position 92,305 of record WUAM01000071.1, on the reverse strand, counting down.
ACACCCTCAGCCCTTTGCAGCCTATGCAGAGAAAGGCAAACGCCCCACACTCACATTGTCCCAGGGACAGCCTAGAAGAGGAAGGGCTCCAACCCAGGTGCCTGTGACCAGCCTGGGCAGAGGAAACTCCAGACCTGCAGGCTCTGGGGCTCAGAAGTCTCCTGACCATTCCTGTGTCATTGTTTGAAGGGGCTGCGGAGCTGAGGCTGGAGAATGGCGGCGGGCGCTGTGCTGGGAGAGTGGAGGTGAAACACCAGGGACAGTGGGGGACCGTGTGTGGTGACTACTGGGACATGAAGGATGCTGCAGTGGTTTGTAGGCAGCTGGGCTGTGGGTCTGCTCTTAAAGCTCATTGGGGAGCATTCTTTGGATTGGGATCTGGCCCCATTTGGATGGATGATGTTCAATGTAATGGCAATGAGTCTGCCCTGTCTGACTGCACGCGCAAAGGATGGGGTGAACACAACTGTTATCACAGTGAGGATGCTGGAGTGACGTGCACAGGTGAGGGGCCACCCGGGGCCTGGGAAGTGCTCAAGATGTGCAGGGAGTGTTGGTTTGTGTCCCATGGTAGACACGAGTGCCCCAAAGCTTCTGAGAGGGGAGGAGTGCTGAGCTTGGGCAGCAGGGCAGGGTGGGCCTTGGCCACCTCACCCCTCTTCCAGGGTGACCCCCGTGAGCCAGGCCCCAGGAAATGCACCTGGGCAGGCCGTGCTGACCCGCTGACCAGCCTCTCTTGCCTGGCCCAGCCCCTGGCTGCCCTGTGCCACAGGGCATTGGCCAGCACTTGCTGGCTCTCCTTCGGGCCTGGCCTTGCCCTGGGAGGATGGGTCAGCCCAGGCTGCTCCTCTGCCTTCTCTCCTTTCTTCTGCCTGCGCAATGCTGGGGCTGTGCCTGCCTTGCCATGCCCTCTGGCCCTAGCTGAGGAGCCCGTCCCCAGGCAGGTGCCAGAGTGGGGGTTGGCACTGCCACTGGGGGCAGATGGAGCTGTGCCACCCCTGTTCCCCGTCCCATTGAACAGCAGTGCCCTGACAGCCTGAGAGCAGGGGCCATTGCCAGCATCTCCAGGGGTTCCTCAGCCTGGCACAGAGCTGGGTGGGCAGAGGCGGCTGCAGCAGACAGCAGTGCCTGGGCCACGCTCCCTGGGCTCCAGGACTGCGGGCACTGCAGTGCCTGGAGCAGTGCCCAGCAGCCCAGGCTCTCCAGTTCTTTGGAGCAGTTTCTGCGGCTGTGGCTCTGGGAGAGAAGCCGCCCCCAAGTGCTGTGCTGCTGTCTGAGGAGCAGCAGGGGGCCCTGGGGTGCTTGTGGCAGCAGCACCCACTGGGAGCTGCTGGGCTGCTTGTGGGGCTCTGTGCCCAGGGCCTCCTTTGGGGGGGAGGTGGGATGTGGTCAGGGAACTGCCAGAGAGCTCTGGGAACTCACAGAGGTCTTTGGTTGCTCCAGAGCCTGTCCGGCTGGTTGGAGGGGCCAGCCCCTGCTCAGGACGTGTGGAGATCCATGATGGGAACCAGTGGAAAGCTGTCTGTGACACTGACCTTGGTCCGAAAGCTGCTGAGGTGGTCTGCAGGGAGCTGCAGTGCGGCACAGCCCTGTCTGACCCTGGGGCAGCTCATTTTGGAGAAGGGGCAGGTCCCATCTGGGACAGAGAGCTGCAGTGTGTGGGGAATGAATCCTTCCTCATGTCCTGCCCCAGGGGACCCCGCAGGGACCAGCCCTGCACCCATGCACATGATGCCGGTGTCACCTGCACGCGTAAGGACTCAGGCTGGGGTGTTGAGCACCAGGGAGGGTGCTGGGGAGGGGGGAGCAGGAGGGGGACTGTGCTGTGCTGGGCGAGAAGACAGGAGGGGGTGATGTGGCTGCCTGCAGCCCTAAAGTTAGGCGGGAGGAGGAGAAGGATGGCAGGTGTCCCCCTGGTTTCTGCTCCAGCTCTAGGGGGTGCAAGAGCACAAGTCCACCCTCTCTCATCTCTCTCTGTCCCAGAGTTCACAGGGTTCAGGCTGGTGAATGGCAGCACAGCGTGTGAGGGGAGGGTGGAGGTGAATGTGCTGGGGACGTGGGGCACCCTCTGTGACTCCCGCTGGGATCTCTTGGACGCCCACGTTCTCTGTCGTCACCTCAACTGTGGCTTTGCTGAGTCCATTCCTGGAGGAGGCCATTTTGGGAGAGGCAGCGGCCCCGTCTGGAGAGACTCATTCCACTGTGATGGGACTGAAGGCCACCCGGGCCAGTGCCCAGTGAGCACCCTGGGGGCCTCCCTGTGCTCCCATGAGAACGACGCTGCTGTCATCTGCTCGGGTGAGTCCTGGGAAAACGCTGTGTTCCCTCCATTTTCGCCTTGGGTGTGCCATGGCCACCCAAAGCAGGGGAGCCCAGGGCATCAGCGGGGAGAACTTGTCCCTGAGAGAGGCTGGGTGCCCCCAGAGTGATCTGGAGAGTCCTGTCTGCTCAGCAGGATGTCTGTGGTGTGGCAGAGCTGAGGAGTGAGGGGGCTGAGGCATCCCTGGCTACGGGGACAGCGGCTCAGGCCCCGGGGCCGGCGCCAGGCCTGGGCTCCTCTGCTGTCCGGCTGCGGGACTGGCCCCGGCCAGGGCTGAGGGGCTGGGCTCCATCCCTGTGACCACAGCAGCCCCGTCGCAGCCCCGCAGAGCGTGCCCCGCAGCCCAATCCCAGGCTCACAGGGGCTGCCTGGGCAGCCAGGGGGCCACCAAGGACTGGGCCATGGCTCCTGTCCCCAGGCCCAGCTGGAGCCGGTTCCCTGCGGCTGGTGGGTGGAGAGAGCCGGTGCGACGGCCGAGTGGAGATCTTCCAGCGCGGGACGTGGGGCAGGGTCCTGGCCGAGCGGTGGGACGTGCAGGAGGCCCGTGTGGTGTGCCGGCAGCTGCAGTGCCCGCAATTGCAAGCATACCACATTCTAGAACCCCCTCCCTCACAAATTCCCGCCAAAACCTTTCCCCCAATTCAGCAATTGCAAGGGGAAAACCGTACAGAACCCCTTCCCTCAGAGATTCCCGCCAAAACCTTTCCCCCCCCCTCAGCAATTGCAAGCAGAGAACAATCTAGAATCTCTTCCCTCACAGATTCCCGCCTAAACCTTTTTTCCACTTAAGCAATTCCACGGAAAAAAAAAAAAAAAACGTTCAGAGCCTCTTCAGACATTCCCTCAGAAAACATTTCTTCACCAAAGCAAATACAAGGATAAGACATTTCCCAAACACTCTTCAGCATTCCCCCTCCCCAGCAGCTGCAGAATCCCTTCCCTCAAAGATTCCCACTAAAACCTTTTCCCCTCCCTCAGCAATTCCGAAAAGAAAACCGTTCAGAATCTCTTCCCCCACAGATTCCCTCAAAAATCATTTCCCCGCCAAAGCAAATCCAAGGAGAAAACAGTTTAGAAAAATACAAAGTGCCCCCGAGCAACTGCAAGGAGAAAACAATCCGGAAATTATTCCCTCAAAGATTCCCCAAAAAAACATTTCACCACTGAAGCAGTTCCAGGGAAAAAAAAAATGTTCAGAATATCTCCCTTCAGAGATTCCCTCAAAAAACATTTCCTCACAAAAGCAAATACAAGAAAACATCTCAGAAGCCTCGTCAGAATTCCCCCTTCCCAGCAACTGTAATAAGAAAACAATTCTGAATCTCGTCCCTCAGGCGTTCCCCCAAAACCTCTCCCCTCCCTCCCACCACCCGAGCCCATCCCCAGCCACCTCTTCGAGGAACCCTCCCGATCCCCGTCCCCTCAGAGCTACCTGACCAGCAGCCGCCTTCGCTCGCAGTCATCTCCACCCCGCTCCACTCCTCCCAGCTCTCATCTAACCCCTGCCCGCTCCCGCTCCGCGGCTCAGACGAGGCGGGACTGGGTGGCACTGGGCGCGGGGCTCAGCGCCGCTGGCCGGGCAGCGGAGCCTCAGCCAGGACGGGAGCTCCGGGCCGGGCCAGCAGCGGCTACTGCTGCCGCCGCCGAGTGGAGCCGAACCGAACCGAGGCGACACCGCCAGCTGCTCTGGGTGCCCCCAGGCTCCGCCCCGCGGAGGGAGGGGCCGCCGCGGAGGGAGGGGCTGCTCCGAAAAAAGGCGGGAAGCACAAACCGCCTCTGTCTCTGCCCCCGCCCCCGCGGAGCGCTGCCCTCCCGCTCTCTCCCCTCAGGGGGACAGCGGAATTCCCGCCAAAACATCTCTTCCCCTCAACACCTGAGGGGAGATCCTTTCCTCCTCTCTCCCCTCAGAGATTCCCGCCAAAACCTTTTCCCTTCCCTCAGCAGTTGCAAGGGGAAAACAGTCCAGAATCTCTTCCCTCACAGATTCCCTCAAAAAATATTTCCCGACTGAAACAAATCCAAGGAGAAAGCAGTTCAAAGTTACACACGCACAACAACTGTGAGGAGAAAACAGTTCCAAAGCCCTTCCCTCACACATTCCCCCAAAACCTCTCCCCTCACTCTCACCACGAAAGCCTATCCCCAACCACCTCCTCAATGACCCCGTCGACCCCAGTTCTTTTATTTTATTTATTTTTTTAATGAGAAAAACTGTCATGTGCTTGTTAACTTTTCCTTTTGGAGCGCTTCTCGCACTGAGTTTCTCGATATTGCCTGCAGAGGACCTGCCTCCAGAAGCAGCTCAGATGGTTTATTGGGGTATAACTGGAATAAATAACACTTCTCCGAATTTCTTGTGATCGGGTTCGAGCACAACGGTTGCTCTCCCAACACGCTGTTGTGTATAAACTAAGCTCAGGTGTCCATACAGATGCAGTTCCCCAGGGGCCCGTCGGACCCTCATTCCCATGTGTGTTTTTCACGTCAAGTTACCAACTGACAACTTGGTTATAATCTGTAAAAACTCTCCCTCCCTTAAACAAAGGCATCTATGACCCGTTCCCCTTGCAGACCGTACCTACGAACTACGGAAATACCACCGCACGGGACAGAAAGCACTCGAAACTGGGCAGCCGGCGGCGGGGCGGGACCGAACCCCACGGCCGGCTCAGGGCAGGCGGGGACCGACGGAAGGGCCGGGGCCGGCCCCCCCCCCCCCTTATCCCCGCCCCGGAAGGCGCCGGGTCCCAGTTCCGGATATGGTGCTGCTCAGCCCGCCGCGCTGGCTCCGCAGCCGCCTCACCGACCGCTTCTGGAGGGTGCAGGAGGTGCTCAAGTATGCGCGGGTGAGTGGCCCCGCAGCCCCCGGCTGAGCGGCTCCGCGGCCCCCGCGGTCCCGTCCTCGGCCGCCTCCCGGCCGTGACCCGTCCTCCCCGAGCGTCCCGTCGCGGTGTTCGTGTGTCCGCAGCCGCTTCCCCAGCAGCGAGCAATGTAGTGGCCCTAGAGCCTTCAAAGTGGTTGGCGCCGATGCAGCGTGTACTGCGTATGGAGATTTATGTCTGGGGAAAGCCGGAGGCGGCAAACGCGCTTGGCGTTTGTGCTGTGACAGCAGCAGTGTGCGTGGGGATAAAAGAGAGCAGCCTGTGGCTGAAGAAATGCGAGCACTGTGGGGAGAGCAGCCTGGAAATGCAGCGTGCTGTAGGCCGGTGTTGGTTCTGGGCGGTTGTTGATTTTTTGGTATTGTTTGGGGTTTTTTTTTAAACATGATTTTTTTGTTTTCTTCCCCTGGATCCACAGCCTATAGTGAGGTCTGGGTTTGGCTCCCTCCTGCTGGACTGAACTTTTTTTAACCTGTTCCAACTTTTCAGCTTCAGGGTTCCCATGCCTTAAAGCAAGACTGTGTTCATTATACGACAATAGGAGGCTTAGCTTGTGAAGGATTTTGTGATCCTTGTTATGAAGAGGTGTGAAACACAAATGGAATGTATCAATATCACTGAAGGGTTTCAGATAACTGGACAAAACCATCTTGTGTTTGTTTCAGCACTTCCGCGGAAGGAAGAACCGCTGCTACAAGCTGGCTGTTGGAAGCGTTCGGAGAGCTTTTGTGAAGTCTACAAAGGCCAGAAGAGAGAAGAGGAGATTCCTAAGAGCGGTAAAGAGCAAAACGTTTCATGTCAACATTGAAGTGGGAGGAGATCAGAACTGAAATAGCTGTTTTATTTCTTGGGGGGGGGTGTTCTTCCAAAATATTTTACCAGTGGGTGAAAAATACAAGTTTAAAGCCAGTGTGGTCCCTCTGTGGCTTGACCCTGCTCACATTCTGAACTTCAGTGTTGCACCGAGACCGTAGGTCTGAAAATGTTGTCTTTAATGAAGTGTGAGCAGATTAGCGTGATGAAAAAGTTTTCATTGAAAGTATTTGATTATTCAAGCTGTTAATTTTCACTTTTTTTTTTTAGCTCTGGATCACTAGGATTGAAGCAGCTTCTCTTGAGCACGGTTTGAAATACTCGGCATTCATAAGCAATCTGCTTAAGGTAAGGGTGGAGCTTTATAAACAATTACGTTGTTGTTAAGAACAAAAACATTGCTGCTCTACACTTCCTTCTGTCCCCCAAACTTTGACTGGGCACCTTGTGAGACTTGCAAAATGCTTTTACACTTGTTGTGACCACGGGCAAGAAGCGCCAACTGCGTTGCCTTTTATATCAAGAAATTTAAAAGTACAAAGCTTGGGCTAGCAAAAAAAAAAAAAACAAGACCAAAACCCTAAGAAATCTCTGCTCTTTTCATCACCAGCTCGTATTGAGGGGAGCGTGGGCAGTGCAGAGTCGGTGCTGCTGCCCCGTGTTCTTAAATGTGCTGGGAACTTGATGTTAATTTTGGTGCCACTGGAAATGTGACATTAAAACTTGTTCCTCTTGGCACTGGCCATAATAGACAGGTTGTGTTTACGCTGCTTGAAGAGGAACTACATGTGAATTTATAGCATGTTTCAAAATGTTGTGCCTGTTTCAAGTAAATAGACAACTTTAGAGGCTTTCTGATGTGCTTAGAGAATTTTCTGCATTTTCTGACATGTTTCCTGTATAGAAATACGGTTCCTGAAATTCATATGCTGCTTCTGCTGGTGACTCTTGTACTGTAACCAGAAGAATCAAGCACTGCCTAAAAGCTCTTTGCTTTTTTCCTCTGGAAATGCCTGTCCCTTTGATTCTTATCTCAAAACAGGATTTATTTTTTTTTTAAGGTTCTCTGTTTAAAAGATCCCAAAGCAGCAACCTGTTTTATCTAATATTTTCCTCTCTGAACACACAGTTTGTTGTGCTGTTTCTACCGTTATTTAGAGTATTTTCATCCCACAGCCTTTCCTCCTCTGGTACAGGACGCACATTTTAAGGTACCAAGCAGCTTCTAGCACAAGTAAACTTTGTGTGTGAGAACCCAAAACAAATGTTGTGGATTAACCTATTACCATGGAATTAAGGCATTCTTCTTCAGCTCTTGGTTTCTACCGGAAAGACTCTGAGAAAGTCAGTAAATAAATAAGTAAATAATGTAAGTAATAAATTTTTAAGCAGTGGCTTAGTGAGACCCCCACCATGGCTGCGTAGCTGTGTCTGATGGTGCTCCAATAGTTCCAAAATCGTACAGACTTCTAGAAAAAGGGGAGGTTTTGCCTTCAGACCTCCAGGGCTGGTTAAGCATCGCGGTGTCGTCGCTCAAGTGCTGTCATTTTTAGGACCTGCTCTTCTCGCCTTCAGTCCCAGGTGGAGCTGAATAGGAAGGTGATCGCCGATTTGGCCATTTACGAGCCAAAGACCTTCAAGTCCCTGGCCGCCTTGGCTCAGAGGAGGAGGCAGGAAGGATTCCTCGCCGCCCTGGGTGACGGGAAGGAACCGGAGGGGATCTTTTCGCGGATCGTTCGCCACCATTGACGCTGGAGCAGCTGACCGGGGGCGGAGGGAATTTGTGCCGCCGAAGGAGCTGCGGCAGCGGCTGCCCACAGCGGGGACGGGCCCGGGAGGCTGGGGCGGGGCTGGGTGCGCAGCTCGCTCCTCGGTCACTGTCCTCCCCCCGGGTGCTGTTGTCACCGACTCGCGCTCGCTCTGCCGCCCCCGCGTGCTCGGTGCACAACACGGTACTGAGCCCAGGGCTCAGCCCAGCCCAGTGCACAGCTCGGTGCTCGGTGCGGTGCTGAGCCCGGCGCTCGGTGCCTGGTAGAGCCCAGGGCTCAGTGCACGGCACAGCTCAGTGCCCGGTAGAGCCCAGGGCTCAGCACAGCCCGGTGCTCGGTGCACAACACGGTACCGAGCCTGGGGCGCAGCCCAGCCCGGTGCACGGCTCAGTGCCCGGTAGAGCCCAGGGCTCAGGACTCGGTGCGCGGTACAGCTCAGGGCTCGGGAGAGCCCGGGGCTTGGTGCCCGGAAGAGCCCGGGGCTCGGCACTGACCGGTGAGCGGCCCCGGTGTTCAGTAGGGCCCAGGGCTCGGTAGAGTCCGGTGCACGACACGGTGCCGACGGTGCTCAGTAGAACCCGGTGCACGGGGCTCGGTGCAGCTCGGAGCTTGGCACAGCTCGGTGCATCCTGGGCTCAGGGCTCAGAGCTCAGCACAGCCCGGTGCAGCCGGGGCTCGGTGCTCGGCACAGCCCAGGGCTCGGTGCTCGGAGCTCGGCACAGCGCGGTGCAGCCATGGCTCAGTGCTCGGCACAGCCCGGGGCTCGGTGCTCAGAGCTCGGCACAGCCCAGTGCAGCCGGGGCTGGGTGCTGGGTGCCGGGCCCAGCCCGGTGCTGGGTGCCGCGCTGCCGGTGCGCAGGCTGGCACGGCGGCACACGGCTTGGCACGCGGCGCCCGGCGCGCGCTTTGGCACACGGCGCCGCTTTGTGCGCCACACGCGGGGGGCCGGAGCCCCCGGCCAGGGTGGGTGTGGGGGGGAAGGGGCCAGGGGTCCGAGAGGGGTCCAGAGAGGGGGGCTCCAGAGAGGGGTCTAAAGAGGGCTCCAGAGAGGGCGTCCTAAGGAGCCAAAAGGGGTCCAGAGAGGGGGGTGCCCAAACCCTGGTGCTGCTGCGGCTGCGGCGCGGGGCAGGACGGGGCAGTGGCTCGGTGTCCCCGGGGCCCCTCCGGTGCTGGCGCAGCCGGGACGGTGGCACATTCTGCCTTTCCGCAGCCCCCCCACCTCCATCCACTGTCCCCAACATCTCCATCTCCATCCACTGTCTCCATCATCTCCATCCACTGTCCCCATCATCTCCATCCACTCTCTCCATCATCTCCATTCACCATCCCCATCATCTCCACCTCTATCCATTGTCTCCATCCCCATCATCTCCACCTCTATCCACTGTCTCCATCATCTCAATCTCCATCCCCATCATCTCCACCTCTATCCATTGTCTCCATCATCTCCACCTCCATCCACCGTCCCCATCATCTCCACCTCCATCCACCGTCTCCATCCCCATCATCTCCACCTCCATCCACCGTCTCCATCCCCATCATCTCCACCTCCCACCCCTTTCCTCTCCACCCGCACCCCCCGCCACTCACCGGGCGCGTGGACGAAGTAAGCCAGGTAGAGGTCGAGCTCCTTGATGGTGACGCCGATGTGGTGGGGCTGGACGCAGAGGCCGGGGCTGGCGCACTGGGGGGCCTTGGCCAGGCGCTCGCCATCGGTGCTCTCCAGCGGGACCCCCTTGAAGAGGATGACCATCACCAGGTCCAGGCGCCAGACCTTGTCTGCCTGACGCAGGCAGTCGATGCGGCGGATCTTGCCCTTCTGGTCGGGGTTGGAGAGGACGCAGCACGGCGCCTTCTTGCCGGTGACGGAGAGGACGAAGTCCTCGCGGCACTCGGGCCGGATGTCCTTGCGGAGCTTGGCCAGGAGGCGCGAGGCCCATTTCTGCTTGACCTCCGGCTTCTCGCCCAGCAGCTCGTCCTTGACGGCTCGTTCCTCCTCCTTCGACATCCTTTTCTCGTGCTTCTTGAAGTACTTGCGCTTGCGGGCCTGGAGGTTGAACCAGGTGTAGGCGAAGGCCCGGACGTGGGGGAGCAGCGCCTCGATGAAGGGGTGGAACTCATCCTGGGGGGGGGGGGAGGAGGGGAAGGTCAAGGTTTGGGGGGTGGGCAAAAGGCGACGGCTCCCCGAGGTGCTACCGGGATCCCCCAGCCCGGGGAGAGGGGCTCGGTTCCGTCCGTCCGTGGGTTCGGCCTCAGCCTGCCCAGGGAGCTCCACCCCCCTCGGCAGCTCCCGGGGGGGACCCCCCCCATCCCCCCAGGGACCCCCGGTTGGCATAGGGAG
>WUAM01000071.1:63057-77944 GCA_024336885.1 Actenoides hombroni | reverse complement strand
GTGGTGAGAGCCTGTGCCAGGCTGCCCAGAGAGGTGGTGGCTGCCCCATCCCTGGCACCATCCCAGGGGAGGTTGGCTGGGTCTCTGAGCACCCTGCTGTAGTTACAGATGGCCCTGTTCCCTTCCCACCCAAACCAGGCTGTGAGTTGATGATTCTCTGTTAACTTTCTTGCCTCCTCCCTCTCTAGGACTTGGTGTTCTCAGCTTCTCCTGATGCCACCATCCGCATCTGGTCTGTGCCCAACGCCTCGTGCGTGCAGGTGGTCCGTGCCCACGAGGGCTCGGTGACCGGGCTGAGCCTCCACGCCACGGGGGATTATCTCCTCAGCTCTTCTGATGACCAGGTGAGACCCAGGCCACAGGCCACCACCCTCTGCTGCTCCTCACCTCACTGTACTCAACGTGCTGCTGCTCTCTTCCAGTACTGGGCTTTCTCGGATATCCAGACAGGCCGTGTCCTCACCAAGGTGACGGATGAGAGCTCTGGCTGTGGTAAGACCAGTATCTCTACCCTGGGGGGATGTTGTGAGCCTGGAGAGAAGGGATTTTTCTCTCTCGTGGCGTCCCTGGAGCTCAGAAGAAGTCTCCCCAACCACCTGAATCTCCCCCCCCTGCCCCGTGTCTCCTCAGCTCTCACCTGCGCCCAGTTCCACCCGGATGGGCTCATCTTTGGAACAGGGACGATGGATTCTCAGATCAAGATCTGGGATCTGAAGGTAGAGTTGGCCTTGGGGCTGTCTGTGTGTGTGGAGGGTGGGCAGATGGGTTGGAGGGGTGCCCTTGTCTGTTGGAGTAGGGGGATTTGGGGAACCTCTTTAGGGCTTTTCTCTACAAATACCAAAGCTTCAGCTCCAGAGCAGCCAGCCAATGCCATAGCTGGTGACAAGGGGGGGTTGCCTTGTGACCAGAAGGTGTTTGCTGTGTCCCCAAGGCAGTGGGTGAGGAGCAGGAGGGTTCACAGCCCGCCTGGCTCTGCTGCAGGATGAGCTCAGTCCCGTGGCTGTGAACTTGTCAGCGCAGCCCCATGGTAGGGATGTGCTGGAGAAACCCAGCTCTGCTGGTTGAGCTGCAGCTCAGGGCAACAAAGACTGCAGGGAAGTTTGTCAGCACTGGTGTGGCCAGCAAGAGAGGGACAGGGGTTGTCCCCCTGCAATGGGCACTGGGGAGGCCACCCCTGGAATCCTGGGGTCAGTTCTGGGCCCCTCACTCCCAGCAGGACCTTGAGGGGCCGGAGCGTGGCCAGAGAAGCCTGCCAGAGCAGGGTCACCCAGGGCAGCCCACACAGGAACAGAGCCAGGGGGGTGGGAAAGTTTCTAGAGAATATTTTAAAAATATATATATATGCAAAAGGTTTTGTCTGTCTCCTCTGAAGCTACACAGCCTTCATCGGTCCAGCAGCACTGAGAAGACACAAACCACCACAACCATTATAACTTAACCGGAAAAAAACTGTGAGCGGCTATATTTGGGTTTTTTTGTACAGGTTAAAAGCCTTAAAGCTCTTTGCAGCAAGTTTAATGCAGTACTTTAAATTAATAAAGCACCAAAAAGTGCAGTAAGGCAGCAGGCACCACTGGCTCCCGCTAACACTGAAATACAACTCTCTACTCACAGACTTCATTCAAAACTAAACAAAACAATCACTAATCCAAACCCCTGGGATTTCACTAACCCACCTCCCAAGCCACACAGCCTGTGCACATCCGCAGCTTCTTCAGGGCACCTGAAACAACACTGCCTTCGGCGTAACCTGCCCGCCAAGCTTCTCTCAACTTCCAGTTCGAGGATTCCAGAAACCACGGGAAGGGAATTCATGAAGAGAGAACCAGAGGAGGAATTCACTCCTCACCCAAACAACCCAACAAACCCGGACGATGGAAATCAATAAGGAAACAGTCAAAGTTTTGGGTTTCTTTGTCACTCTTAAACAAGAGTCTTCAAGCCAAGGCTGCCTGCTGTAAAAGAGGTAAGGACTTGGAGCACCCAGCGCCGCAGCCTCGGCCATGAAACCGCATCCAGAAGAGGCCGTGTTCCTGTAGACTTGACTTTTTCATTGAATTCTTTCCTCTGGAAAAAACAACATTTACGGGAGAACAGGCCTGGGAAAGAGTATTCTTAGACATAGGAAACCGTTCCGGCACTCGCTCCTTTACTGGCAGCTGCCGTTTCTACCTCTCGCAGGAGGTGCTGGGAGCTATCCCAGAGGAGGGTGATGCTGGGAACCCCCATTCCATCCTGCACTGCCACTGTCTTGCAAATTATTTTACAGGAAAATCATTATTTAAGCAATAAGGGGGGGAAAAAAACCAGAACAATAAGGGAAGGGCAGGGAAACCACCTTCTGAAGGAAACACAAGACCCTCCTCTCGATCTCTTACGCACACTACCCAGCCATACCAGCAGATCTGTAAAGCAGCCAAACCAGTAAGATGATTTCCGGATCGACAGGCAGCAGGTTTGAGTGGCCCAAGAGGACCACATCACAACATCTCTGCAAGTTTCTCCACTGCAGACAGAAGCAGAAAGTGGTTCTGCAGAAAATAAAGGACATTCCAGACGACAGAAACGATGCCCTGTTCTAGACACGCGGCTTTGGCGTAAGAGGATTTTGTTCAGCTGCTGAAATACCAAAGCCCCACTGACACAGCAAGGACTTCTCTAACATTTCCACGTTAATTAGAAATACAAAACCACCCACGTAACCTCACGTGCGGTCGGAAGCCTTTCAGCGTAACCGACATCGTTCCACAGCGAGAGTAGCCAGCAGCTGAGGGTGTCACTTCCCCGGGGAGATCTGCCACTGCAGCTGCACGGGGAAGCCTTTGTCACAGGCGTAAGGGACAGAGCCGTAACACCCCGCTCTGATGTGGTTGCTGACCTCAAATAACCACGGTGCAGCTCCGTGCTGCAGCCCTGACGCGCAAAATCCTTGCCTTCCCCACAGACAAAGAACACTTCAGCTCAGAGCACTGAACGCCAGGGAGAGGCAAGCCAGCATTAGAATACTTTGATTTAGGTCCCTGCTTCTTTCTTAAAGGCGAGAACACCAGAGCTGCCAACACAGAACAGTCTTCCTTCAGATGAAATCTAAGTCAGTCACCGCAGAAATACCTGGCAAGACCGGTACCGGCACGCGGAGCCGGAGGGAAGACAGCTACAGCTCCTCTAAATTCAGCTGCTGGCTGGCGGTGCCCGAGCAGGTGGTCCCCACACAGACAGCCCTGGGCACAGCAACTGCCATTTCCTCACAGCTGCCAAGAAGCAGCTCGTCCCTCCTCGCCGAGGCTTATTAATAGCTGGGAATAAAGGGATCCCAGGGCCCAGGACGGTCGCGCTGGGCGCGTCCCGCGGCACGAACACAACTCGCCGTTCGACGCTCGGTGCCGCTGCAAGCGGGTCCCCGAAACCCCAGGAACCCCCGAGCTTCCAGGTGAGGACACCTCCCCACGCTCCGCACAGCGCAGCGCCCAGAGGGGCAGCCCGTGGCACCTCCTCCTCTAACCCACGGCTTGGCCTGTTCTTTAGCTAACTAAACCAAAACGTTCTCCTCCCTGCTGCCCCAGAATCCCTCCTCCAACGCTGTGTCTCAGCGGGCAGGGCACAGCTCGTGGAGCAGCGAGTGGCTGAAGTTGCCACGGGCAAATACATTGATCTGGATACGATGAACAGACTGGGAACAGCCCCTAGGGACCACAGCTGTAAGGCCAAGGTTAGTTTCTGCATCCTTCAAAGATGTATATGAAAAAAACCCCACCCCAAACTATCTCAGGAAGGTATTTCAAACGTAAGAAATAACTCTGTCTTATGACAAACCATTTTAATACGAGTATTTTGTTGCTTAACGTCAAAGGAACTACCAGAACAACACAATATTAGAGATCCCTGAGCATCAACGGGATAAAAAGTAAATCGCCCAGTTTACTTTTGCACTGTGAATTTCTGCTTAGGGTGGACACCTTGATTTCAGCAGTTAGTCCGTGAGAACCTGTCGGAACCCCCAGGCCTTGAAAGCCACAGCACAAACCCGTCAAGAAGACTGAGCACATTGCCTTGGCAGCTCCTCCTCACGAGGTTTCAAACACCCAGAGCGAGTCTTCCATGCTGTTTAAACCTCTGACATTTTCAGCCACAATCGAGAGACAGGGAGAACGCTGATACTTGAAGACCAGGCTAATCCAGAGGCAGAACCAGAGAAGATTTGTAACTGCAGCTCTCTCCTTGCCCATCAGCTCTTGGGATTCCCTCCAACTCACCCCCAACGTCCCCAGAGCTGGACACAACACCCACTACAGAGAGCGGCTTCGCCGCGGCCGAGACGCAGACGTACCCGGTTCGGAGTCAAAAGCCAGCTGGGAACACCACGCGCTTCTCTGAGAGAAGTCGGGCACCTGCAGCAGGAGGAGCAGATGCAAGACCAACTAGAGCCCATTTCCTACACGCCAAGGCGGACGGGCTGGATGATCTTAAAGGTGTTTTCCAACCACAGCCACGCCGTTAAAGAGGAATTAACGCTTCCATTTAGAGTACTACTGACAGCTCTTTACACGCCAGCAGGGTCAGCTTCCCTGTTCCCCAGAATAATAATTTCCCCTTTCTTTCAAGGATTTTACACAGCAGCGTTTTGAAATTCAGTAAAGGTTTCTTCTTAGCCCAATCCTAACCACCTTCCAGAGCGTAAGAAATAAACAGAGCCATCCATTCTCTACAACCAGTGAGTAGTTTGCACGGTGTAACAATAAAGGAGTTTTTCTTCGGCATACAAGATGAAAGCTCCCACTCCTGAACTACAGATGGCCTCGCGGGGCTAGGGAGGTGACAACCAGCTTGTCTGGATAGTTTTGCTTCACAACAGCAAGGGACAAGAACCGTTAATGCTCTTAATCAGGTGACTCCCTCCTCTGCACAAGGGCAGGTCTGAAGTTATGTCAAGGGCTTATTGTGTTCCTGCGGGTGCGGAGTTATAACAACGAAATGAAACAAAGCTCCTCCTCAGAAGTCTAGAAAGAGCAGGGGAGAAGCAGAAGGCAATCGCACTACAGGTGCATTTTTTACGCTCCCGATTCCTTCTCAAGGCAAAGAGCTGAAGCCGCTCGCTCGGCCCCGCGGCGCCAACCCCGCCGCACGCGGCTGCGCTCCAGGAGCGATGTGGAAGGACCGGTAAAACACCTCGGGACGCCGCCTGCTTTCTCACCCGGCCCAGCTCGGACACCCGCTTCCCAGCGCTGCCGCACAAAGAATCCCATCAGCGGCACCCACCGAGCGATGGGCAAGGCTGGCTGGGGGCTCCCGACGCCAGACCTACCGAAGAACCATTAAATCCCAACGCCCCGGCTCGGGAGGGAGCCCCGAAGCTCCTCCAGTCCAACCCACCCCGCGCTTCGCGGGGACACGTGCAACGAAAGCGGGCTGCTCAGAGCCTCCCCGAGCCTGAGCAGAGGGGCAGGCTCTAAATCTTGGGTAAATAGAGAGACCGAGGCACCTTGAGGCTGTCCAGCATCTCCCCTTGACATCGCCCTGCCCCAGCCAATGCTCCTCCTGGGATTGCTACAAAGCCGCCTAGACAGAGCGAGCTGTCTGCTGGAAAGTTTAACTCGGGTCGTTTTTCAAGGCTCAGCTAGGGTAAGTAAGTTACAAAACCATCGCAGAGGGAAAACGCTTGAAAAGAAAAGCAAAGAAGCGGAGAATAGAGCGGGCTGCACGACAGAGGAAGAGGCTACAAGGGCGTTATGCAGCGGGCAATGACACCAGCGACAAGCGAGCTCGCCCCGGGTACAATGGGCACCCGCAGGGCTCAGAGAACCCGCCCGGGGTCGGCGAGACGCCAAACCGAACGGCACGAGCGGATCCTTCCCGTTCGGTTGGGGTTTTTTTTTTTTTTCCTCCCCTTTTCTCAACACACCGAGGCTTCCCGGGTGCGGCTGCAGCGAAACCCGTAGGAAAGGCTGGCAAGCCGAGCCGGGACCTGCCCGCACAGGAAAGTTCCCGCCGCGGCTCGCCCGGCCGGGGAACACGGGCGCGGGGGGCACCGGTCGAGCCCCCGCGGCTCCCCAGGTGGTCCCCGCACCGGGCACAGTCCCCGGGGAAGGGCCGGGCGCGGCGGCGAGGCCGCGGCTGACAAAGGCCGGCGGTGTCGGGGCCTTTCCCTTCGCCGGCCTTTTAAGTCGCCTTCCAACTTGGGAACTGACACATCCACATCTCCCTTCACTTTGGTACCTTTCAGGTTGAGGTCAAAGTCCGGCATGGAGATCTTGGGGGCTTTGAAATGCATCTCGGGCATCTTGAACTTGGGACCTTTCAACTTCCCCTCTGGGACCTCAATATCCACGTCAGGAGCTTCTATATCCAGCTTGGGACCTTTGATATCCAAGCCAGGGCCTTTCAAGTCACCCTCCAGTTTGGGAACAGACACGTCCACGTCTCCCTTCAGCTTTGGACCTTTCAGGTTCAGATCGATGTCGGGCATGGAGATCTTGGGGGCCTTGATGTGCATCTCGGGCATCTTGAACTTGGGGCCTTTCAGCTTCGCTTCTGGGCACTCCAGGTCAACGTCGGGAACGGTCACATCCAGTTTGGGGCCTTTGATATCAACGTCCGGACCTTTCAGATCTCCTTCCAGCTTAGGAACAGACACATCGACGTCCCCCTTGACTTTAAGGAAAGGAAAGGAAAGGAAAGGAAAGGAAAGGAAAGGAAAGGAAAGGAAAGGAAAGGAAAGGAAAGGAAAGGGAGGACAAACAACCAAGCCCCCCTCCCCAAAAAAACCCCAACACCCTCCCCAAACACAAACAACCAACCAAAAACCAAAACACAGAAATTATTTATTATACTTGTAACAAATGCCTACCAAGATAAAGGATTTATAGCATACAAGAGATGAAACTGCCATAAGGAAAAGAGAGGAAGAATAGTGGAGATTTTCCATTTGGAAATCTTCTCAAGAATCTATATACTGCAACAAGTTTCTGAGATGTAACTTAGTTGTATGGTAAAAGGTATGACTTAATTCTGGGACATAGAAACACAGGTATTTGTAGATACAGCTCTAGAGAGATATTTTTGAATGTTTATATAGTGGTATTGATCTTTCTGGAGCTTTTTCACCTCACCATTGAATTGAAACACATTTTGTATGAATTTAGGAGTAGTATGGCACCACAGAAATTTAGTTTCCAAAATCTAGTACTTTCACAGGAAGCCGTATCTCTTTATAAAGAAAAGTTCAATTTCTGTAGTCAGTACTCATGAAAAAAATTGAAACACTAAAGGATTTTAGGGTCAGGCTTTCCTTTAAGCATATTGTTTTCTTTGATCCTATTTGATCTGCTCTTATTAGAGCATTAATTTACAGGTGGTTATATGTTGTATATGTATCTGTTATGTATCTCACAATAAGAACTTTATGTTTATTTCTATCTTTGGAACTGTGCATCTTACTGAGATCAAGGCAAGCTCCTTTTATCATTTTATCCTCTTACGTAGAATCAGGACTAGCAAAGCCATGGGAGGTATCCACTAGGTGCATATGAACAGCGATAGGAATGTCATCGCTGTCACACACACTATTTCTGCAAGGCAAGGACCGCATTTCTGAACAGAGGCTGTGTTGTAGTAGAAATCCAGGCTAGAAAAAAGGCAAAATAAAACCCCCACTGCCAGCTGGCACAAAGTTTTTGTTCATATGTTCGGTGTGCGTCAGATCTATTAGATGATAACATAGTAAATGCAGGAATATTTGGCTAGAACATTGTTCAAGATGACACAGACACCTCTTAGCTGAAGCTCCTCTGTTCAAGTCTGATAAAGCTGTGACAACTGAGTGAGGCTAAATTCTGAGCTGCACCAGTGCTCAGCATTAACGAATCTGCCCCATTCATTTTTTCATTACCAGCCACAGCTTATGAGTTTGTATATTTTAGGATGTCCTCTGTCTAAATGTATACATATTATTTGCATACATGTATGTATGTATGTGTGTGTATGTATATATAACGTATGTATGTTGTAAAATAATCTGAAAAAAGACAAAGATGTTAGTAAAAGCTTAGAAGGACAATGTAAGAAGCAATACATGGAATTATTTTTTAAAATACTGAAAGAAATAGAGAAAATGCAGGACACGAGTGCCTTGTTTGTTCTGAGGAGCCTTATTATGATATACAACTGACATTTTTTAAGCACTGGAATATAGCAAAAGAGAAGAAAAAACAAACCAGAAAAAGGGGAAAGAACACAAAGAGCAAGCATCCTTCAGCACTTTTTAGATATGCTTAGAACCATTGCATAGACCTTGGAACAGATGTTTTTTTCGGATAAAAGCTTAAACAACAATGAAAACCAGCCTCAAGTAGGTTATAAACCTAATACCATTTTTGACAGAGATCCGAAGCAGGAGAACATTGCTACATACTGTATACTTCTTTATCTGGAAAACATCACTTTTGCAAATATCTTGGGTTGTGGAGAGTATTGAACTTTGGATCTTTCTGCAAGATAACAACAGTAAAGATGGGAATGAGATCATAGTATATTAGCCTGCACAGGGAAAAAAGTGGAGTGAGGTATTCATGGCTGATTTCTGAAATTCGGAGAATTAAAGGGGATAAAGTTAATTCTACTAGGCAACTTGAAGGAAGCATCTCACCTCCTCCTCATCCTAGTCCTTTGAGGCATCCTAGATCTTCAAAACACTAGGTGTCTTTCTGTCTCATATACAGAACTATAAATTTACTAGAGATACTGGTAGTATTATTATGGGTCATACTGATACCTGGCAGAAGTCATTACTATTCTGGGTAAAATTATACCCACACAACACACCAAAAATTCATCAACCAAAATAAAAGGGACTGGCAAAGCAAACATGCAATTAAATCATTAATATTCTACTTTATGGCTGTCACTCTTATCTGAACTTCTTTCTCACAGTTCTGGTCACATATGGTTTCCTGGTCCCTGCCTGTCTCCCTTAGGTGAGTGCAAGACTATATAGCAGACTATTAACTCAGTGTTTATGGCGGTACCTTCTTCAGCTCCTCTTCAATGTTTTTCATTTTTTTCTCAAATTTTTGTATTTGTCTAGGGCTCTTCTTACATTGATGTTTGTCAGTATGATTCTTTTCCATTTTGTCTTATATTCTATACTATAAAATGGTTTTCTTATAATTGTTTGCTGTACCTTTGATATAAATGAACTTAAATCCAGTCTTCAATTTTACTTGAGTATGGTTGGCAATTTCCCATGAGTGCAGTTACAGGGAAAGGTTTAAATTTTAATTCCCTTGGGTTTGTATTCCCCTAGTAATACATGATATTCTGTCCTCAAAATTAAGAACAACTGGATGAAATTGAACAAAGAAATCAAGATTTACCCATTGTCTTTAGTGAGAATTAACATTATAAATGAACCATAAGTGTTTTGGAAAGGTTCTGCAAATATTTCACTTGGGTGTGATATATTGTATCCTGGTCTGGACTTGAGTAATAATACTATCAAATGAACAATTTTTTAAAAAGGCCACCACCATCTGGTGATTAATATCAGTTAACAACACAGTGATATTTCTTGCCAAGTGGGCCTTTTCTAAATCAATATCACTTTAGAAGTCCCATCTATTATACATAACAACCTCTTACTTATTTAGTGTTTTCATTCCCTTGAGTTTGTTACAAATTTACTTAGCATTTCAGCAAAGGTGGTCTGACATTCCTAACATCCTAGCTAGTGCATGCATAATTAACAGTAAGCAAACAGTGTCAAGAAAATTAATAGTGACAGTCAAAGTGCCAAGACCATTTCTTCATCTCTTTTGCCTATACACATCCAGAATTCTTTCTTACAGTTTAATGTAGACATAACGTAGTATCTGAGAATCTCATCAAATGAAATGTATTTCTAAGAGAAAACAATATTGAAAGGACGTCATGGACATTCCTATTGCTTATACCTTCAATTTATCTATACATATTCTAGCTCTGGAATAGTTTAAATTTGAACTTTCTAAATATGTTCTTTCTCCATCTTTCTGGCTCTTAGATAAAAAGCACACATTGTCAAGATATGCATTTCTTATTTTTTTCCTAGAAAATCTGAAAATGTATAGAATTTCCACAGTTTTTGTTTTGGTTTTGTTTTGGTTTGTTTTTAATATTGAAAACTATACAATTAGCTCAAAAAGCAGTCAAAACATGTAAGATAAAATGAGGACAAGAAACAGTCCCCAAAATTGTAAGCTGCTGCCTAATTTTTTTGAGCTCTGTGGAGGTTATAACCCAAACAAACTTGACAACAACAGTTCATGTGACAAAATGTATTGGGGCTTTTGGAAAACAATTTTGTGAAATACAAGATGACAGACAGCTGACAAGCCATGAAGCACCAAGCATTCAGGGCAGATCAGTAAGCAAGTACACTGGAGGCATTGGATTTGTAAAGGGAGTAGCAATGAAGAAGTAGAAGTACAAAAGGGTAAAACCACTTTTCTATTGATGAGCTACCACCTGAGCCTTTTTACTTATTTTTACATTGAAATGAGCTCTGAAGGAAAGAATTCTGTCAGCAGCGTTTGAAGTTATATCTCTAGATTCTCATTGTCCACAGGTTCAGGTCATAACACGTCACGATCTTACAGATCAGAACACTAATCACAGGGAATACATAGACATTTGTGGATTTGTTTGTATTTTATGATGATTACTTAGCTACAGCAAAGTATTTAAGCTAATGGATTTCACTTTCCAGTATAGTCCTAGGGAAAAAGAGACAACTGGCAAATTCAGAACTTCAACATTCAGAAACGTGTTTCATTGTGTAGAAAACCACAATATTTGTATTCACAAGCAGTGAAAAAACTGACATGCCAGTATAGACTGTATACATATATGTGCATGTATTTTACAGGTGATATTTGTAGCTTTAGATAACAGCCTGCAAAGCTCTTTTGCTACCGCAAAGCAGAACAGACAGCAAAACATTCACAAATAGAACTCTTAAGAGAACTCCTGGTGTAACACCTTTGCACTGAAACCTGCATCTATTCAGGTGATTTGTTTATCGCTCTTAACAGAAGCAACAAATTTCAGGCTTGATTTGGATAGCCAAGCAAACATTTTGAGAATTTCCAGGAAAAAATACTTCTTCCTTCTATGCTTCTTCAGAAGCTATTGTAAGTAGTGTGCATTTACTTTCTAGCAACTCTTCTACATAATACATCATTTATAGCATAGATATAATATCCATGCCATCTGTAACCTTGTGAAGCATGCTTTACACTTCTATCATTAATTTGACCACATTCTAGAAAAATGTCTCTGGTCAATGAAGTGTAACAGCCACACGCCCAGCCTTACTTGAGCCAATCACATTTAAATACACTTAGCATAATACAGGAAATTTATTGCATGGTCTGCATGTTGCAGAATAACTTATTCATTAGAAATTAGTGCACATCTCTTGAGTTTAGAAAGAAAGACAGGTGTAATACTGAACTACAACTGAGTACAAGTGCTCAGCTCCCAGCTCGGACACAGACTTCAAGTTGCAAATCCTGCAGAGGTATGTCACAGTGCCCCTATCTGGCTCCTTGGGGAACAGATTCAGTTTGCAATGTTAAATAAGAAACAGGGGAAAAAAAAAAAAAAAAAAGGCAGCTCTTGCAGGTACTACTGGTCTTACTATATAACTGCACTTACTATCTAACATTAATTTTGAGACAATATAGGATAGCAAACTAACCCCAATATAGGACAGCAAACTAACCCATGGCCAGTAACAGCTGAAGCAGCAGAATTGTCCACCAAATAGAAAGAAGTCATGGGAGGAAGGTTAAAGACTGCACAAGGATCAGTCATCAAAGTACCACCAATCTCCCTGCAGCAGGAAAAGAAGAGGAAACCTACCTGGTAGCTTGTTTATTCTTCCACAGATAAAGGCCAAAGGCATATTAATGAAGTGCTTAATTGTCTCTGTTTCTCTTGTTCTACTCCTTTTAATATGAAATTAAATGAAACACAGAAACAATGCTTGTTTTATGCATTTCCTTTACATTTTGAAGGTTTGATTACAGGATCACAGATTTTGATACTACATTTATATATTTGCAAAATATGTGCTTTTTACATATTATTTATAGAGCTCTTCAATTCTGAAAAGAGATGTGATAATCATCAATATTTCTATAGACTTCCTTAATTTAACACAGATGGCAAAACGCATATTATCTCTAGATGGAGCATTTTATGGAAGATGTTGCTGATTCATTTTGTTTTACCTTCACAAAGATATTTTGAGTCCTTTTATAAACTACAACAATACAGAGTAAAAAAAAGTCTGTGATCATAAAACCAATACGGTTTCAAAGAGTAAAAGAATTAAGTCCTCATTTTGAGACCAGCTGTAGATACATTGAGAAACATCTGGAATAGGCAAAACCATCTCACCATCCTTTACCCATAACTATATTCATTACACCATGAATGGTCCTTCTGAGTTTTTTATGAATTTGGATGGAAATGCTTATTATTATCAGGGAGCAGCCAGTCAAACTGGTTGCTATAGAAAATTTTATAACTAAATATTCTCATTCCTTTCATTGAAATTGTATTTTCCATCAAGTTTCTAAACAATAGTTGTCTTGAAGATTATTTTCTCTTCTGGAAATTTCACTGTATTTATGTTAGTCCTGCTATAGAGCATTGAAGAAGAATTTCCATCAGGTAGATAGCAAGCAGTTCAACCACTCTCATAAACAACTGGTTTTTAATCATATTCTTAAATGACCTGGAAAGATTTTCCTGACAATGTATCTGGTTACTCTCTTATGACCTGCAACTCTAGTTTCTCACTGCAAATCTCCACGGGAAAAAAAAAATAGAAAAAGAAGCAGAATCATATTAAAAATTTACAGAAGTTGCTAGCTATTGATGGACAATAAGTAAAGAATGAGAGTTATTTTTATTATTATTTCCCACGTGTCACACAAATGTTCATTATAAAACAAACCTTTCAAGATCAGCCAGTCACCCAGGAGACTGAGTGAATTAATCTTCCATCTGGGAGAGAAATGAAAGAGAGCTACCTATGCCTGTTCCCCTGTGCTCTCCCTCTCCATTAGCGTGTCTGCTTTAAGGAAGGATGAGCAGGGGTTTTGTTGGGTGTACACACACTGGGGCTTTCATTCACATTGTTTATGTTTGTTTTGCATAAGATTGTGCAAAATATCACTCCCACATCACTGTGAATTCAGCACTAATATAAAAGCTGCAGGCTTATATACCTAGTTATTTAATTGCTATTTCCTACACCAAAACATGCAAAATGTTGGTAGAAAGCATTAAAAAAAGCAGTACTCTGCCTTTTGTTGTAATGTTCTATAGTAATAAACAGTAGAGCTACAGTTGTACAATGGAATCTAATGCCATGTTCAAGATACTGGAGTACAAATGGCATAACATAACAGAAAATGACACAACATAGGTTATTACTGGCTCACTGACTCAAATAAAAGAAGAGAGGATGTTAATTAAAATCAGTGATGGTTTAGAGAGGAGAGTTGCAGAGGGGGGGTGAAGTATACAGATAGATAATGTCCAGAAGAGATCTAACATTGAAATGACTCCCTTCTGCCTCTAAAGAGAAAATTTGTCTGTGACATGGACAGCCCATTAACTGAAGTAATCTGCTGGCTGTATTATTAAGACAAATGAGAGGCAGGGAAGCCAAGACTGTATAGGCAAACACAGCCCACCTGGGTGGGGGCTCTAGCTTAATTCTTTTTTAAACTGCATGAGTAAGACAAACATCAAAATTCAAGAGAGCCAGCCAAGCAAAAGATGGGATTATTGTTCAGGATGAAAAGATGGGGGAGAGAAGAACGATGAATGCTCTTTTACCAGAGGAATTATAAACAAATCTAATCTCTCGTGATAAAGAATTTAATTCTCTTCCCTGTCGCAGATCATTTAAAACATACTTACATGACAAAAAGAAGAAGGATTTTTCAAAATTACGGTTCTTACCTCATAATATAAAGTATGTATCAAAATAGTTACTGAGTTTATTACATTTCTCCCAGTACATGAACAAGAATTATTTTGAAATGAGTTATAGAAATAAGTGGAGGAAAATACATCTATATTTCTCTATGATAGGAAAGGAAAACAGAGTTAGAATGTAGAAAATCTGTAACTACTATTTTTTTTATTTCATTAATGATGCCCAAACTAAAATAAAATACTTAAAACATAATGCAAATGTTACATGAATTCTCATAACAATCAAAAAAGGCTGTTTATTTCTGCCATTTAGAGGCAGAAACTTATAAACCAGAAAAAAAAGAATCACAGAAACCATTACTGTTAGCTTATTCATCACAAGCAACAGAGAAGAACCAACATATTTGGTATATGTTGCAATGTTTTGGTAGCTTGAAGGGTTGCAGGGGTGGTGGCTTTTTTGGGAAGCACAGATTCAAAATACTAATTTTGGAAGAAAGATGGGAGCTGTAATAAGAGACCAAGATAGATGTACCATAAGTTTTTTTCAGAAACTGCAAATGAATATAGGCAAAAGACAAGGTGGATAGTGGCATCTACTAAGAATAAATTCTAAAGTATACATGGACATTAGGATCAAAATTCAAAGTAATATCTTCATTCATTATATAGATCTGCTGGAAATCAGCTCCATGGAGAGGGACCTTGGTGCCCTGGTGGACAATAAGTTATCCATGGAACAGTAATGTGCCTTTGTGGCCAGGAAGGCCAGTGGTATCCTGGGGTGTATAAAGAAGAGTGTGGCCAGTAGGTCAAGGAAAGTTCTCCTCCCCCTCTACTCTGCACTAGTGAGACCACATCTGGAGTATTGTGTTCAGTTCTGGTCTCCCCAGTTCAA
>WUAM01000071.1:0-46298 GCA_024336885.1 Actenoides hombroni | reverse complement strand
CACTTGCATAAGGAGGTATAGTTTACATTAATATTTTGTTAAAAAAAATATATATATTTTTGGACACTTTGGAAAAATAAGGATGGCCCAATACTTGCAACACACTCCTAATGTTCCTTAGAATGCACTGTGCCATTTATATGTACTGCAAGTACAAGGTCTTAGCACTTTATAATCCACAAAGTAACCCTAGGCAGCATAATTTCATCATCTTCTCTGCATTCAGAATATTTCCTTTGTTACCCTTTGTGTGAGTTTCCAAGTCTGGATAATTCCAAACTGGTCCAATACTTGTATTTTCTAAAGGATGATTTTACAAAGTTTAGACCACAGAAATTTTTGTAGTTTCTTTTAAATACCATTGAGATTATTTTCACATAGACATTTTCTTGCAGTGTTTACAACTTAACTGCATCAATTATAATTCAAAATAAAAAATGTTTACAATTATTTCGGTGTTCTAAGAAGAATGCAAAAAATAAAGTGCATAACAGATTGAAATTACTTTCAACTTTTACAGTCTTCTATGTGTATGTAACAAACAGTAACAGTTTTCAATATATGAATCTAAATCTAATGCCAGATGAATTCAAGCTCTTCCTTCTCTTTCAAGTGTATTAAATTACATTTTTGACTGGTTTTAGGTTGATAGTATATTTTCATATTTTAACTTATACAGATGATTTTCTCAAGATGATGTGTCAAGATTACAGCATACTAAGTGCTCTCACCATTACAAGAAAGAGGGTTTGCTTAAAGGAATGCAACTAATTAGTTTGGTGTAAATGTGTTATTAGCTGAATAGCTGTTGCAGAAACAGAATTCTAAATCAGAAAGCCCTTAAGCACCACTTTCTATGTGCCATTTAACATTACTAGTATCTTCCAGTTTAAGTAAAACTGGAAGTTTTCAGCATTTAATTGTTAAGTGGCAACAAGTTTACTATTTAGGCTAACAGGAAAATATTTAAGAATATGTGTACACAAAAGATCCATGAAAGCTTTAAGCAAAGTCTATACAATCAGACTTAACCATAAACTAATCAAGTTTCCCATGATAACTTTCACTGACTGTATAGTTTTTTAAAATCAGCAATGCTACAGAATGATCGTGACTTCCATGGCATACAGTGTTACTTTTCTTCCAGTTTAATCAATGTTAACATAGGAATTCTCAAATATAGTTTAAATTTGTTTCTAGGACACAAAGGACCAAAGGAAAAAATTGTGGGATCAGGAAAAGAAATCTGTAAACCTGTTCTTTCTGCACCATGAGGCCTTTTTCTGTGGCCCTGAAGATTTAATATTCTGCTATTTGTCATGCAAACAACACGGCACTGTGATGCGTATCTGAGTACAAAACAGTAAGCATAGCAAGCATGCGGCTGTATAATGATAAAAAAGCACATTTGGTGACCACTGTGGATAGGACATACCAAACAGGACAACACCGCAGCATCACTGAAGCAGTGTCTCAGTGTCTCAAGCAGTGTCAACTCTGCAGACTTTTAAAGGATTCAGAATTCCTTGGGCTGTGGGTATGATGCATGCGCTGTGCAGCAGCAAAGAGATCACCAGGAATGGTGAAAAGGGGGTTCTTATTTCTCTGAGATGACCTCCTTCGCTCATTAATTTAATAAGAAAATGAGCATAAGGAGTGATTTGCTTATGTTACTGTACTTCTGTTGGCTTTAAGCCTGAGTATCCTATAATGCAAATAAAAAGAAAACAATGTCAGAAACACTGATTAAAGCACAAAACACAATTGATTTTCTCTGCTTCAGTGTAGGGCCATAGGGAACAGACATAATGATAATTAATACCTGGCTCTCAAAACTATAATACAACAATGAATGTAGTTTTCATGCAGATGTGGTACAAAGTATTATGGCTCATGGTACTAATAATGCTGAGAGATTTTGTTCTTAGCACCGTACTCATACAAAAATTTAGATGTTGGCATAAAGCAAGTGTGATTTAAAACAAAAGAAGATTTCTCCTCATAAAATCCTGTACTAGTAGTTGCTTCATTTGGGACAAAATTGAAATATATCCTAACTCTATCCTCAAAAAAGACAATACAGAAACCATTCTCAGCTTAAGTATAACTCTTACTGCATTAAAGCATCTGTTTACTATATAATGCCTCCTTAAATGCATTTCTAGAAGATTCTGTATTTGGTAAAAAAAAAATAAAAATAAAAAATCAAATCTGAACACAGATTATTAAACTACTTCCAAATCATCGGCAGAACATTTTAGGGTTTGGTTTTCTTTCCTCATGGGTTCATATGTTGACAGAAAGGGAAACCTTACAATTTTCAAGTTGCAAACACAACAGGATAGTAAAAAACAATTCTGGAACTACAGAGCAACTCATACTTTTTAAAGTTTGAAAAGTTTCTTACAAAGCTACTTGCTAATTTTTCCAGAAGGCTGTTTAAACCAAACACAGTCAATTATATCTCAGGAAGGAGTTAACTGACAAAGTAAAATAAAATAAATCCTCAAAGTAGACCTGGCCAGAAATTTCAGTCACGTCTAGGACCTACCCATCCATACAGTAAAGAAGGATAGGTTTAAGAATCTGGTTCACCTGTTGGTCACCTGTAGGTCAGCAATACAGACCCTTCTCTACTAAGGTGAAGGTAAGTGGCACCTAAAATGCACTGGGAGGAATCTAGCAGGGTGTAATCTCTACAGTATCTCTTTCCACACCACCCCAGAGTTAAAAACCTGTACACAGCTTCTGCTCCAGACAGTTTCCCTATCAAATGCATATTGCAGGAAGTCCACTTCCCCAAATGGACCTGCAATTTTCTTAGAAGCAGAAGTCTGTAATAGATGGCGAGCCATATAGTTCATAATCTTTCATGAGATATTCTGACCTCCTGCGGAATCTCATAGTATTTATCACAAGAGAGACAAGCAGAAGGTTAAAGTCTCAAACAAAATAAAGGAAAACATAAGAATCTGTCTGATTAGGTGTTTATCAGCCTGCAATGTTAAACAGAACTGTTTACCAGTTCTGCAATACTAAAATGTTACTAACATAAGAAATCATTTTATTTAATCCATAGGAACCACAATCATGGTACCTTTTAATTTTTTCTTTCTCCACTGATTTAAAATGTTTATGTTTCAGTCAGGCTTGAAATAGGGAGAAAAAAGCCTGCTCTGCTTAGATGGAAATTACTCTTAAGAGAAATTACACATCAGTAGACGGAACTAAAAATAAAAAAGCATCATCATCTTACTCTGTTTCAATTTTTGCTATCCCAATGTCTTACCAGCAGTTCTATTTTGCTTTTAGTCAGACACAGAAATAGACATTATGGTTAAAACTCTGTGCTTTAAACTGACTGTTGTAGCTCCTGGACTCAGACCAGTAAAAGACTTGAAAAGCTTTATCTGCTGACGTAAGTGAAGCGCGGTGAACCAACAACCGCATAGTTTAATGGTGCTGCCATTGTTGTTTTTATTGAAAGAGCCTATGCTTCATCTGCTTCACTGCATAAAGAGTACTTTGGATTCATTCCATTTAAATGAATGATGTTCCTGTGAAATGACAAAAAGAAAAAAGCACAACACTGGAAACAACAGTTCCTCTGGCACACAGTAACAGAGCAGGTCTGGGGTTATGGGCTGAAGCCATGTTTGAGTTAACAGCTAATGATGCCTCCGTATGTGAGCTGGTTATAGATGAAAAGATTATAAAGAACAGAATAAAATGACAGCATCTTAATGCAACCTGCTAATTCAATAAGATTAAATCATCAAAGGACCATTGATTTAAGAGGACAGGTGTGGCTTATCCCTTCTCTAAAGGAAACCAACTGTTAGCACTTCTCATGCTGATAGTAAGCCCCATCAACTACCTCACATCGGGATCACAAGGCCTAGAGCACAGCTAGAAATCACAACCATCTGCAAGAGATTTGCTCCTCCATTAGTTATCTTCCTAAACAGGCATGACCATAAACTTACTGTAGCTTGGAGATATTAAGCATATTGCAATAAAAATGTCATTGCTTGGCTTCACTTTAGGTATTGTTACAGATACGGTACCACGGACTTTATTGAGCAATTTGAAAATACACACAAGGGACAATAGCTTCTTTTTCTGTATTTTTCAAAATTTTACTTTCTTCCAGTTGGAGAACCCAGTTTCAAATATGAAAAGGGCACTTGTTCTACAGTACCCGCATACAACTTGCTCAGTTCCACGTACTGTATTAATTTTTTGTTACTGTTGTTGTCATTATATCTCCAGTTGTTTAGGAACTTGTCTGCTCTGGGAATTAGAACTAAGTTGTTCTTTCTGATTCCATTTCCCCATAGAGTTCAGCTAGCTTCTTGAACTCAGGTCCCCAGTCTCCAAGGTAATTATAATCCTGGTCAGAGTGTGTTGTGGCTGAATCCAGAGAGCTGATAGATCCGGCTTCTGATCTATGACCCTCATAGGCATATGTCTGTAGCGAGTCATATGGGGGCACACTGGGGTCCAGATCAGCCTCTGCCAGTCTTTGTTTAATGAATTCATGAACATCTATACTGTCAAGGCTTAAGGAGGGATGATGCCTGGGCTCAGGCTTCACTTCAGGACGAACATCCCTCCGGTACTTTAGCTCCTCAGCAGCTGATGGATTCCGCAGTGCTGTGATGTCAAATGCTTCCGTGTCTTCTTCTCCACCACCCTCATCATCATATGTCACAACATTTTCCCGGACATCTTCTTCTGAAATGATCAAGGGCTCCTTTTTGCTACGTCTTAAGGTGATGAAAAGGACCACAATTGCTAGAGAGAAAACTGCAGATATTAGAGTAGGTTTAAAGTTTATATCTGAAGTAAAGATATAGCAGATACCAAGTCATGAATACACAGGTGTCGTATTTTCAGGCTAACAGTATTTGGGATCATTATGTCAGGCACGTGCCTGTAACAAACTGTCACCAAACCTCTCCAATCTGGGGAAGAGCGTACTTAACATTCCTAAGTGAGCAATGCCTTTGTTTTGTAACCTTTTACTTGAAGATAGATTGCTGTATGCCTGGAAAGAACCCATGAAATCCATACAGCTGTGTTTTGACATAGCAACATGCTAAAGTGCAACAGACCGAGGCTACACAATTAAGGGGAAAATTAATAATGCTGTACTGAAACTACAAACTTCTAACACAGCCTGGTCTTCCAAAGGGTCAGTAAAGAGTACTCTTCTACTGTATATTTTCTTTGTGGGGATTGCTGGGGTTTCTTAAGGACATAATGAGATCTGCTAGCTAGATTATTAGGGATCTCAAAAAGAACATAAAAGGGGATAACATTCTTTCAGGTAAATAAGAAATGAGTAACTAGGTCTGACAATTTTCGGAAGCATAATTAAAGGCTTTCAGTGCTTCATTAGAACCAATATTTAGCATATATACTGAATGAAAATGTAAAAGGATTATTTTTTTCCTCTTACAAATATTCAAACTTGTATAAAAATGTAAGATTATAAACTAAATGTATTACTATACATTTTAAAACAGCTTTCTGACAAGGAAGTTCTGAAATAAGCTGTAGGGAAAATAGTCTTTAGAACACGTAAAGCCTTTGGAAAAAAATCGTCAGAATTTCCAATATGGGTCACACTGCAATTACCATTATTTCTTGCCATCTCTGTAAGAATGCAGAAAGGCACATGAGTAGTAGGGAGATATGTACCCAGCAAGTTGTGCCTCTGCCAGAAAAAAAAATAAATAAAAAAATTAACTAATGTGTAACATTCAATTGGCCCGGGAAAATAAAAAAGTCAAGTGCACTCACAACAGTATTTATCTAATGGAGTCATCTTATAGTCTCATATATCCCTTGCCCCTGTGGATTATGTTGTGCATTGCTATCAGCTTATCCCACAAAGGTAATTAAGAAATGCCTTTTGTACTAGTGATAATGGTGCTTCTTACAGTGTAATGCATTTCAAAAAGCTTTCCACATCTTTTCTGTCATTTTTCACACTGTTCTAGACATGGAATTAGAGTCAATGGCTTTTTGAAATCTTTCCAAATTACAGAATAAAGATCTACAGTGCTAATTACTTGATAACCTCCGAAAAATAGTTTCTAGTGGATTCCAGATATTCATGAATGTACTTTAAAGGCATTTTTCCTTATTAATTTTAGCTAAACCTTTCCCCCCTAATCACAGCTACGTGTTTCTAATTACTTCCTACTACCAGACAGCCTCTGGTTCAAAAACATATCATATTAAAAATTTCTGCCCTGTCACATTCAGAGAACCAGTGGAAACATAGCATTACTTAATACTGAAAATGGCTTACCAAGAAGAATGACAACGCAGAGTAGGATTGCAATTAAAGCTCCCGTGCTCAAGCCAGCTGAAGAGAGGAAAGCTTCAGCATGGCATGTTCTCACTCGTCCATCTCTCTCACATGCACAAACCCTAATTGTGAGAGTACTGCTGCTACTGAGAGAGGGCACTCCACCATCAGAAATCAAAACTGGCAGGTAATATACGTCTTGAGTGGTTCGACTGTATCTTCTTCGTCTTGTCAGGATACTGGCTGTATTATCTAAAATATCAAAACCAGAATATAATTTTAATGAAGCAATAAATGAAAAATATTATTCCCATCAAATAGAGGCATGGGGCATATTAAAACTGGACAGGCCTAATCTGTGAAAATGCACAATCTAAAATTAAAATTTGTCCGAAAGCATTTATGGCTAATGGAGGAAAAAGAGGAGGCAGGGAAAAGTAATTAGCATTACATAAATAAGATTATTTAAGTTCATGTATTTAGACAAACATTTTGGGCTCTGTTTGTAAGTGGTTTACTCCCAAATTATGCCATTGGTAGTATATGGACATTTGTGAATACTTGGAATTCTGAGAATATCTGTTGTGGAATTCATCCACAATATAAAAATCTCTTGAATTAAATCCTCTTGGAAATTCTCAGAAGAATGTTAAAAGGTCTTTGGTAAAAGTACTGAAACCAGACTGAGATGAACAGATAAGGTTTTTCATCTGAAAAAAATCTGACAGAGAGTAAATTAATCACATTGTGGAAATTATATTTCCAGAGGTTATAATATACCTATGATACAACATACTCTCTTCCTTACAAAGTTACTTAATACTCACACACACCCACACCCAAAATAAACAAGCGTTTTCAATAACCTGCAGAAGAATCACAATACAGATGTGATTAAAAGATATACAGTAAATCTGTATTTTCATTTGATATAGCATTGTGAAAATGATTCCTATATACCTATACCATATGACATGCAGGAATATTTACTTCATTTTTATAAAACTTCTGTTAAACTTTTGCTCTTCTCCATATTACTTAACCTGGGCTTGTAAAATCTTACAAATCCATACTATACTATTCTCATTAATGCTGATGTTCTTTTCATTATCTTATTGTTAAGAAATAAATGATACTGCAACTACACTAGAGAGCAAAGTGTTCTGTGTTATAGTTGAGTCAATTGATTGAGGCAATCAAGCTTGGTATCACTGAAATTCAGATTGCATTAATAATAATTAAATACAACTCTCCCCTAAAGCAAGCTGAGTAGTGTCCTTATGGCTGTAATTGCAGACTATATCCACCCATTGAGGTCTCTGCCAGTCTAATTCCAAGATATATGGAGAAGTCCTAAGTCTTATTTTACAAATTTTGACCAGCTTGTTCTTTAATACATGTATGGCCGCCTAGGTTTATTAAACACAGTACACAAAAAATCTCAAGTGATCTATTTTAAAATAGTCCTAAAACACGCAAATAATCTTATGGAACACTGATTACAAAGAGGTTTACTACATGTCTTTTAATTTTTCAACACATATATTGGTGGAATAAGGGGGTAAAGTAAGCAGCTGCTTTATCTTTCTGCCACATAATGTTGCATAAAAAAACTTCTGCTTGCTTTTTAAAAATAATATCTTGCCCATTTTCCACTGTCCATTTTTTTTTATACTAGACTGGCAATCCCAACTTTTCTAGTTGGGAAGGATACAGATAAACTCTTCAGTGGCTCAAAAAGGGAAACCACCACTGAATACAAAGTGACCTTCAGCTGATCTGCCTGTTAGCCGGCAAAGCAGTAGCAGGTTGAGCTCAATACATACAGCCCAAGTTCAGAAATAAACTCACA
The DNA here is from genome assembly GCA_024336885.1 of Actenoides hombroni. NCBI lineage: Eukaryota > Metazoa > Chordata > Aves > Coraciiformes > Alcedinidae > Actenoides > Actenoides hombroni. The sequence goes on along the minus strand of WUAM01000071.1, from coordinate 38,124 downwards.
TATTTGCGATTATTGGGGAACTTCAAACTAATGCAGATTTTGCATAAAAATAAGTTGATGTTCACAGTATATATATATAAGGTGATGACTCCTGCTTCTGCCTTTCTACATTCAGAAAAAAGCTTCATCGTCACTTCCTCCATATGCAAGAAAAACTTCACTGACTTTGTAGTCATTCATAATTCAATTTATAATTACTTCCATTCCTTGCAATGCAACTTGTTACTGATTATTAACAGAGCTCCTTTCTAATAAATTCTATTCTTATCTCCTGCAATTGTAGGCTGTTAAACAGAAGAAGGCCAGGGAGTGAGTATGATCTCTGTGAATGTTCACAATGCTAAATTTTATCACCCTCCCTGTTATTTTTTGGGTCTAGGCCAACTGGCACTCTCTCACATAACACCTAACCAGGGTCAGAGTTAATAACATACATCAAGGACCCCTTCCAGAAGGCAGTAAGGACAGTGCACCAGGTTTGTCCTCTCCCACTTTACACAGTGCTTCAACATTATTCCAACAGCCTGTGGATCCTTATGCACTCACTCCTAAACAGTCTCGTGCTACATGCTCTGCAGCACATAACTTCCTTTTGTGACATGATAACACTGGTTCATTGGTCTGCAATCCAACTTTCACTTTATTCCATAAACTCAGAAGAGAAAAAAACACATAATAATGAAATCTGTCCTCCATTGGGTACTACAAAGGGTCCAGAGGAGGTACAAGGCCAAGCGCTATGCAATGTACACAACCTGTGTTATTAAGCTTCATTGCAAGAGAACAGTCACAGTCCTGTTTTACTTCATGGGTTGTTGTTCTTTTTTCTTTTCTTCCCTCAGCACTAATACTGCTAAAGTCTGAGTGGTCACCCAGAAATCCCAGTGAAGTCATAAGAGAAGTACAACACACTCATATGGACTTTTTAGCACATGTACTTATCAACAGACAGTGAAAGCAATTTCAAAGAACTGACATTCTAAGGTGAATTATATTTCAAGTTTCGCCAGATGAGAAGACGACAATCACACAACAAAGTTATCCAGAAATAATACCTAAGGATACGTTCAAGGACTTGGCTTGAAATGTAATTCCCTGTTGGTAGTAGGTGACGCTACATCCATGAGCTAAGCATTAATATTAACAACTGTCATGTCCCTCATACCAAAAGAAAAAACTCTCAGATCTTATGCTGCTAAATCCTAAACGTGACAGCAAATGTTATTAACAGTAATATCAGTCCTCCATTTCTGTATAACACTGTATTGCTGTTATGTTGTCTACAAGCCCCAAACACTTCAGTTCAGCTACCTTGTCCATAAGAAAACTTCATAAACTTTTGACCATGTGCATCTTCCTGGACCTATAACCAAAGAAGGTGTAGTATTCAAATTTAAGCAGGGAAGCATAACCTTCTCTTTCTATCCTCTGGCATAAATCTGAAAAAGACCAAATGATCCTGTATCACCATACAGCTATAGAAGGAACGATGAAAATTTGGGCTAAAAAGCATTGGAGATCAAATATAGAGAGGAAAAACTGAGGACTCCTGAGCAGGAATCTAGCAGTAATGAAAGTATTTAAGCACAAAGTCTATTGGCATAGATGTAAAAGAAAGAGCATTGAGATGTGAGCATGTGTGCTATAAGGATAACTGTGGGCAGAGGGGGAAAAAATTGTGAGGACAATAAATAAAAACTGTGAGAAAATTAAAAAGAAAAGACCTAAGTGGCAAAATGGACAAACTAGACAATTTAAATGTTACAGCGAAAGAACCTGAAAAGAGCTGTAACTAAATCATGCTTCTTTGAGGTGGAAGGTCTTACCAAACAAGGAACTGATAGTTTTAATATAGCACAAAATAAATAAAAATTGAAAAAATAGACATTTTTTTCTTTTAATGTTGCATTTGTTCCTGCACCATTAATTTTTTTTTTATTGTATCATTAACACCAGAGAATTACACAATTTTAGGCAAAAGAGGCAGAATCAAATTTTAATTTCAAAAGTTTGCAATGGGGAATTTATGTTGTTTGAATTCTCTTGAGAAATAACTAAATTTCTGTAGAAACAGATGTTACATGACATATACCTGGGAGATTCTCTTAACAACATGCACAATTATAAGCATTCTTAAAGAAACCATGTAAAGTTTTTCCTTCAATGCAATTTCATAAATTTGCACACAAACAAAAAGCATGATCATAATCTTCTGACACTGGCACAGAAATTTTTTGTTCCAAATATCATCAAAGGTGTTAATTCTCACTAGTACTCTCACTATTACAGAGTTATACATAGTACTCTTAGTGCATACCTGTGTGTACATATAAACAAAATACTGGAAAATAACTCAGATCTCATATAAGATTCTTTGTCATTAAATGTTTTAGAATATTTTACAAATGAGATCACATTTAACATTTTTACAGAGAAGGAAACTGCATCTAAAAGCTGATTTTCTAAAGGTCACTGAGAATCAAGGGTAGTGGAAAATGACGAAAGCTATGACGTTATAAGACAGAAATTGTGTCTCTAATGTTCTAGTCAGAGGTCTATTCTTGAGGTATAGTATGTAAAAGTACGTCAACAAAATGAATCAAAGCTTAGCCAAACTGCTGTACCAACTGCATCCTGACAGCTATTCTGATGCTCTAAGCTTCCCTGTTTAACTGGTTACATTCCTTATAAAAAAACTATTGCAGGACTGTGTTCAGCTCTGGTGCCCGCAGTGTATGGAAAACATGGACCTAATCAAGTGGGTCCAGAGGAGGGCCATGAAAATGATCAGGGGGCTGAAGCACCTCCCCTATGAGGACAGGCTGAGAGAGTTAGGGTTGTTCAGCCTGCAGAAGAAAAGGCTCTGGGGAGGCTTTACAGCAACCTTTCAGTACCTAAAGGGAGCCCACAGGAAAGATGGGGAGGGACTCTTTATCAGACAGTGTAGTGATAAGACAAGGAGTAACAGTTTCAAACGGAAAGATTTATAATAGATATTATGATGAAATTCTTCACTGTGAGGGTGGTGAGACACTGGAATGGGTTGCCCAGAGAAGTTGTGGATGCCTCCTCCCTGGCAGTGTTCAAGGCCAGGTTGGATGGGCCTTTGAGCAACCTGGTCTAATGGGAGATGTCCCTGCCCATGGCAAGGGGGTTGCAACTAGATGATCTTTAAGGTCCTTTCCAATCCAAGCCAGTCTACAACTCTTTGATTCTATGATCCATCAAGAGAAGAGCTATAAAGACAGCAAGGTTTAAGAGAAGGATATTAGCATGAAACAAAAAAAAAAATTGCACAAACTGTAAAAACTACAGGCAGCTAAGTATGAAGACAGACATTGATGACCTAAGAAAGCATTTACTGAGGGGGAGGGGAGTTACATCAACAAAGCTAGTTTGAAAGGGAGGAGAAGGGTCACAGACTGAGAAATGTCTTTGATACCTGAAAACATACAGCAGGTAACAGGGATGATATGTGTATAGGATAGCAGTAATAGCAGTAAGATGATAGGAACTACAGATCTGATTCTTCGAGGATTTGAAGGAAAGGCCTTTTTATCTCAACAGATTTAAACTGTGTACTTCACCCCTGAGAAGAATGATAAGAACCAGGACTCATTGGAGATGTAAAGGCTAAGGGAAATTAACAACTCCAACACAGGGAAAGATTTATCTGATTCCTTTTGGTGCACATTGCCCCATTTAATGATCTAAACTTTCGCATATTGGAGTTGTGCTTTGCAAACATGGCAATTAGAACTTAAGATTCAGCTCAAGTGGGTGAGGTTATGCTTGGGAAATTCTGCATGGCTCTAATGCAGCAGCTCGTCACACTCTGAAGATGTAGTAGTTTATTAAACTAGACTGCACACTGTATACAAGGCTGTTACCACATTCCTCTTTTCATCATCTCTGCCTTTTTACAGTGAGCTTCTGGATTAAGAAAGGAGAGGTGGGCATAGGAAAATCAAGGAAACTGAGATACAATGAGAACACCGCTGAAAGTGACTATTGGTGCACTTTGGAGGGTATTCATTTTATGAGAATTTCTTTGACGTGTTATACTTTACAGGCAGACACAAGAGAAATGGAAGTAAAAAAATAGAGTAAAAATCTGTTTATAGCTTAAGGCATGTTTTAATTTTCAGCTCTGCTTATATCAGCAGTTCAATTCTTATAAATTTTCTGAGAAGTCATAACTAATTAAAACCAAAGAAAATATATTGGAGTGATTTGCATTTCTCATATTTCTAAAGTTAGAGCAGTTAATTTGTTTTTGTGGCACTACATTGATAGTTATTTCTGTTTCACTTCTTTACTGATAACCCTTGTAAATATTATTGATTTTTTTTTGTTCTGGTTTCAAAGCTATTGCCAATGGGCAAAAAGCTATTGCAAATTTCTAGTTCAGTGGGTAGTTAAAATGAAAAGCAACATAGGCGAATTTTTGGTCCTGAAACATAGTGAAACACCAACAGGTAGCAGCACTGAAAAGAAATGCATTAACTTACTTATCTAATCAATCTTAGATTCAACTTTTTCAAATCAATAAATGATCAAAGACATTCAGAGACCTGAGGAAGAATAATGACTCCCTCTATGGTATCTAATCCTGTATTTCTGTCCTTTGTACTTGTGGTAGAATTCCTTTTTCACTTGTATATGTTGATTCAGAGATACTACCTGCTCAGGCATTCAATCCATTTACAGTAACAGCACTCCTATGGACTGTACTTATAGTCACCATGTATAATGCCAACAGTGCACTTTCCCAGATATCATTTCTCTCAAGTTACAACTTGTCTTCTTTACAGGATGATATTTCATGGAAGGGCATCAGTAACTTGCAATGCTACGTAACCAGAGCAAGCATACCACTTTGATGTAAATGAAGGCAGGAACTATGTAGCTGTTTCCCAGTCACGTTGGGTTTCAAAGAGTGAGTTTCAACACGATCTTTTTTAATGCCACTTCAGCTGCTTTAGAGCAACTAAGCCATGGTCTGGTATCTGGCATGCTTATTTGCCACTTTAAATCCCTAAAGTCAATTCACTGGGCTGCTACAGATGTCTTGCGCAATACGGTTGGAGATAAGAATTTTGCACATATCAGGAAAGACAGATAAACAGAAACTTCTGCAAGGGAATTCATGCTGGGATGGGATGAATTACTCTTTGGAGCTTGCTCTCTTCCTATGTAACAGCAATGCCAACTAAAACTGATTTATTTTTATAGGCATTTTTGATCTGCGACACGAGAAATGTTAATTTGCATTACAGACATGGGTGGATGAACACATTACAAATTTTGTTTTATACAGATGCCATTGAACTCATTGTGCTCCAGATTTTATAGAAAAGCAGGTCTCTACTTATGTGGGCATTAAAGTATCTTGTGGTATAACACTAAGAAAAAAGAATCTGCAGAGGCATAGTGTCAGAAATACGGCCTATCTCCAGAATATTCTCCATCAGTGGGCAATTTTCAGAAGGACAGATCTTTGAAAAAAGTGGACAGAGGGGAAAAAGAAAACTGCAAATATTTTTGTGAAATTAAATCTTGGTCCTGAAGAAATAAAAGGAGAACAAAGCTTTCTTTAGGGAGTTGTTCTTCCTTGAAAGTAAGGTAAACTTTGTCTGCTCTCAAAAGTCAGGAATCTTACTTTATTAAAGTAAGAGAATGTACAAATCTTATTTGCTGTGTTGGGTGGGTGTGAACAGTCTCTGCACAAACCCTTATCATCCAGGAAATTTCCAATAACAGTTTGAGCATCCATGATAGACTGTAGAGACAAAAAGTACCATTTGCAAAACAGTGTTTTACAGTGTATAAAATTCATAAAATGTTCCCCTGCATCTAAGTGAGCTGTTCTCTGAGGGTTCAATCTTTTGCCAGCTGTCTGAAAAGCGTTGTGTTCCTCCTAAAAGAGGCCTCTAAAAGGTAACAAAATAGACAAAAAAAGAGAGAATGTTTTTTTTTTAAGTCAGAAAGGTAGAGAGAGAGACTATGAAAGTGTGTCTATTAACAGCTGGGAGTATCCTAACAATGACATATACTCACATGTATACTCTTCAAACCACTAAATTTTGACAACTATAGCAACCATTCTTTAAGCATCTGGAAAATTATTATGATTCTTTCAGGATTAAAAAAAAAAAGGTATAATTTTAAAACTCAGTACTTAGAAACAGCTCTAGTGTGAAGAAGTTCTTCTTTCCTCTGATTCCTCAACAGAAGGTGGTTTTACTCTCATGTTGCCCTGGTAAATTTTTAATGGGACATCCAAAAGCAGATATTTTTGATTAAACAAAAAGTGTTAATATGAGATATTACACACAAGTTAAAAAAAAAAAGCATTAAAAAATTACCTATTATCCTAAAAAACAAAGTGAGAACATAGACAATAATAAACTGAGTTATGTAGCATCTGAACTGGAACATAAAAGCACCATCAAATTAAAAAAAGCATTTGGCTGTTCAGGTTTAAATAGAAATTGCAACATTTTTCTGGACAGAATTAATAGTAAACAGGCTGGTTTTCATGAAAAAAAGCCTTTATAATTCCCCAAAAAACCAAAAAAGCATCTTTCTCGGGTTTACTCTCTAAAATTGCAGGAAATGATTACAACTTAATGCATTTTCTTTGTATAGCAAAGAAATTCTGTTGCAGATCTTGTTTTCTCTTGCTTACATGTGCAGATACTGCATCATTTTGTTGACTGTTCCCTTATTCATACTCTTAAGTCTTTACTTGCTCTGAATAGTACTTTGCCAGTATATAAAAACCCCCACAAATAGCAACAAAGAATCTACTGTAGCTTAAGAATACAGTCAGTAGGGAAAAAGGTATCATATTCTGTCTTTTCTGGTTTTGTTTCATTTCATTTTTCTTTAAAATGAATATTGTAAACACCAACAGAATGCAGGAGATCCAAGCAATACATAGGTTCTCCTGGACTGCATATTTGGTAGAGCTCTGTGACTGTCTCCTGACCTGTATTTCCCTGAGGTGTTTAAGCTCTGATCAATTATCTGGACTGCCAAATACCCATTTCCTTTGCTAAAGCCATAGGACATTATTGACTTGAATCACATACCTGCAGAGATTGTATATTGCTGCAGTCTATACAGGTAGGTAGGGACAAACTACAAAATCTTATGCTTGTGCAAGTCCTCTAGATTTCAGTCAATGTGCATAGATATAAGCATAGATATAAAATATATTTAAAGATCCAATTCACTGCTGTAGATAGAGCCTTTTGACGTCGTAACTCCACTGATAATAATGGAATAGGGGAACACTCATGCAATAGTGCATATAGGCTCAAAGAGCAGAATTCTGTTGTTCTGGGTTATTAAAACAAGGGAAGAAAACATCTACTAAGATTTTTGTGAAATGAAACCTTTGTCCTGAAGAAATAAAAGGAGAGGATGACTGGATCCAAAGATGACTGCAAGAGAAATACAGCGTTGCAGTGACAGATACAGCTACAGCATTCTATCACTTTCAATGTGACATCAAGATTTCTTTTTATCATTCTGCAAAACATTATTCAAAACTCTCTTAAGTCAGTTGCTGTAGTTCGTTTTCTTTAAAAAAAACATAACAAACACACAAAACTCTCCAAGAATGCCAGCCTTTACAGAATAATTAAACCCAGAGGTAAAAATAGCAGCTATCTTGTGCTAAGAGCATTCTTATTCTTTTTAGCAGCTGGTGCTCAAAAATATGAGTTCTTCAAAGTGCAAATGTGTCACAGACATTAGAGAAACCTCTTCTGCCTGCAACCTCTCATCTACTTTCTAGAATAGAAAGCAAAAGAAATTTCATTTCTGAATAGAAATAGATGATAAATATGAAAGTTGTAAATGCTAGATAACTGGATATTGTGAGTGCACTTTTTAAGTGTTTCACTCTTATAAATCTGTATAAGTAAATAACTTGTGTTGACACACAGTCCTTAAAGTATAACAACATTTTTTACTGGTAATAATCTCAGGTAATACAGATTCTGATCAAAATATTTTCAGACATCAAATATCTATTCATCATAAGCCACACTTTATTAATAGAGTTACTCAAAAGCAAGTTTTGATGCACTGAAATGACCATGACCATGGTCTTCCACATGAGACCACAGTGAGTTCTTTTGAATCTTAGACTCAAATACAAAAATACATAATAGTACCCTTCCTTTATTTCAGGAACAACTCTCTGTCTTTTGCTATAATGCTCCATCATGATCTGAGTGGCATGGATATTATAATCTGGGAAAGAGCTTGAGTTATCACTGAAGGAATACTTTGAATACATGAATTGGTCATGCAAATATTAATACTTTAAAAAATATTGATAAATACTGGTTTGATCTCTTTTGGAACCAGAACATGAGGGCCATGAATCTAGTCCAAACAAATAGCATGATTTGATGGGGTTTTTGTGTGCTGCGAGTATGGTTAAACATTGGAACAGGTCCTTTAGGAAGATCAGGCAGTCTCCTTCCCTGCAAGGTTTTACAAACAAATAAAAATATCTGTAAAGCTAAGTTTAAACATAACTGAATGTACCATATGTACCAATAATGGAGTTAATGCTTCTCAGTCATTACAGATGTATAGTGATCTGTAAGATCTCAGGTGTTCCAGTGCATTACTGCAAAAATATGACTAAAATAAAGCCACCCCCCTCCCCCCCCACCCCGCTCTTCCACACAGGCATACAAAGAAAACCACACAATACACACCCAAAGACTCAAGAGATAAACCACAGACAGGCATTTCAAGTTTACTCTCTTGCAAAATAGAAGAGCCATGAGGCAATACTCAACAAACAGTAAGGCTGATTTTGTTGTTTGGTTTTTTTTTCAAAGGCTAAATGGTTCTTTGATTCAAGAAATGTTTAGAAACACTTGACTGGGTGACCCTGAAGACATATTTCCTTCTGGGCCTATCTGCTATGAATTTCTGATTATACCTTTTTAGGCACACTTTGTTAGGAAGGGTATGAAAGAATAGACTACAATCCAGGAAGCACTGAAGAACCTGCTCTTGGTATACTAACCATAAAAGTAAGCATGAATCCAACTTTTTATGCCCCCTAATTCCTATTTTCTCCTATAAGCAATAAACAACCTTGACAATACCCACTCAAACCTAAAAATAGACCAAATTGCCAACAACTTTTTCATTAATCCACTTTTTAAAAACATTCCTGAATGTATGAAGTATAAGTGCTAAAATAAAATGGAATATATATAAAAAAATGCTATATCTGATTATTCATGACAGATTATAGTTTTCCCCTTCTGTCAACAAACACATGGAAATTTTTCTGTTCAATGAGACATCCCAGACAAAACAGAGACCCTTTTCTTTGAGATTTTTGTGTTTGATTTACCTTCATTGTCCCTTAGAGTAAAGTTGGGATTCAAAGAAAGTGTTTCATCAAGGGAAAAATGGAATCTTGCCCCATTTGCAGAGTTATCTTTGTCTGTTGCAGTGATAGTCTGTATTACCTGAAATAAAAGTTAACAGTGAATGTGTTGAAATTTGAGTTTGACCCAAATAGTGCCTGACCTCAGCAGGATGCTCAAACTTAGCTTATTTTAATTTTCCACTTGACTGCTGCTAAATTCAACCGATGAAATGACTGGGCCATTAGCTTGATCTCTCTAGCATGAAATATTTTAGGAATCACACTTCAGAGCTAGATAAAAACATCTTAAGTTTCTATACTTTCTGACATTCATATGGTCAGGACCTGGTACAGAGATTTTTAACATCTGCACTGCATCCTGATAATTTTCACATAAACATCTGTTTTTGTAGAGCCAAAATTCAGGCTGAACCAATATGGTCTATCCTTGCCACCCCAATAATTAGATGCACTTCAATATTGGTGAGGAAAAATAATTGATTAACAAAAATGGCAGTTATATAATACCAGCTCTCTGTTTAAAATTCCTGTTAAGAATCAGTTTTAAATTGCCAGAGAGCAGAACAGAAAGAACAGCAGTCACTCCTGGTTTTAGTTTGGTTTGCCCAAAAGGAACAGAATTAGATGTAGCAGCTATGTATGGGAGAGATATTTTTGAAAGGTAGGACCTTTGCCTTTAAAAGCCCTGGTGGTTTTTAAAATTTACTTTCAACTAAAACTGAGGTAAGCTTTTGCAATGTGTGACCAAGCAATATTTCTATCCCTGCTTTTGTTTTTACAATGGGTCTGGAAGCTCATGTACTAAAGTAAAATTTAATAAAATTTGTTCTTGTGTTATAGGTAGTAAAGCCCACACAGACTGCTGCACAGAGCTGATAGATATCCTGAGGGAAACGTAAAAGGGGGAGTGAAAGCACTCTTAATGAGAATTTTTCTGTTCAGTGTTCAGCTGTAGTCTGTCTGGACTGAACCTGGAGCATAAACAGTGCAGGCTCAAGTGCTTTGGTCTGCTTGAAAACTAAAAGAACACAGCTCTCTACCTCCATTCACATAAGAGAAGCGAAACAATTACATTTTAAAGCCAACAGAATACAATGATTATTTAATTGACTATATATAATATAGTACATTATATTTACTGCACACACCTGAAACAATTAACAATACTGATGATACTGTTGAGAACATTTTAAAACTTTGTCATAATAATTTTTGCTGAGCTGTAGCAGAATAAGATCAATCTGAAAGATGTACAACCATGCAGTTCACCAAAATCAAGGCAAGACTGGTGAAAAAGTTTGGCAAATGATAATTGTTCTCTACTGAATTTTGCAAAGGTGGCATATCTGTTATGGAAACAATTACCATGTAAAAATTGAAATATAAGATTATTCTAGCTAGACATATTTTGATAACAATGATGAAATTGTATGAGGCAAAGCAAGACAAAAAAAAAATTGATGGAAGAGTATTTTCAAGGGAATTTGTTTCTGTTATTACTCAAGTACTAAAAATACTGTTAAATACCACACATAGCTGTAAAAAATTCAGATAAGACCTTAAAAAGAGGTATGAAATGATATAATATTTTTAATAAATCCTCAGTGCTGTTTATCAGTGAAATAAGTCATTTTACCATGCACCTTCTTATATGACAGCTTTTATATGACAGCCTAGTAGATAAACTTTCATCCTGTTTTCCTCTCTTACATAAAATGTTCAGAGCCATTTTACAGAAACTTGATTCAAGAACACGACATTTTGCAATAAGATTGCCTTTCATCAAGGCCTCAGTGCCACAAGACTAGTAGAAAATTGATTTGTTTCTAAGATTAATTGTAAAACTCAGCAAAATAGTGTTGACATTCCCTGATTTCACAAATGAAAATTTAAGTATCCCCTGAATTCAATAATACATGTAAAAAGTATAGCACTAAATGGTATAGAAAGGATGCTTTTCCATGTGGAAAATAGACATTGCATGTTTAATAGGACAGGTTAAAATATTTTTGATAGAAATGGTTTAAAACATCAAGTTCACACTCTTTCAGAAAAGGCTCTTGCTTTGTAAGATAAAGATTTCTAAGACATTCATTCAGAGTTTAGGAACAAAAGTGTGTGTTCTCTTGGTACCCACATGTACTGTTAACTCTTCTAAATAGGCCAACTAATTAATGGCCTTACAGCAATCATTAACACGCACCTTACCAAAATAAAAATGTACCTCAGCTGCTGTAAAGCTCACTTGACAACAGTGAAGCAATGAAACTGAAGGGTTATGCTATTTTTTTAAAGGCAAGAGTTGGTGATAAAATAAAAAAAATCCAGAATGGAGAGCTAATTGAAGAGGATTGAGAGCAGGTGCTAAATTCTACTCTCATCCTTTTCAGAACTGAATCAATAAACAAGTAAATACACACGGGACAAACTTCCAGCAGAGGCGTTCCTTGCCAGCTAGCATAGATTTCCTTTGGCTATTGCAAATAACAGCATGAAGGATGTAGTAGCTTACATTGGGAGCACAATATTTACACACCTTGATTCTGAAAAAGTTCTTTGTGTGTATGTGCACATACACACACCTGTGTATTAATTTATAGTGATGGATAGCTTCAGGGAAATGACATTTAGCTACTATGACAACTTTTTTCTATTATTCCTCTGAATAGTACCCAGAAAAAAATGTTATCTATGGAGAGCTATAGCAAATATGACTAGCAGATCTAGTCAGATACTTTAATAGGATCATGCTCTACTAGGACAGTGAATTTGGAAACATTCAGAAAACTGTCAACTCTTTACTCCTTCACTTTCCAGAAAAAAAAGACTTAAACTTTTTTTTTTTTTACATTCCTATTTGCTCCCATTGTCTCCAAATAATAAACAAAGTTGCATTTGAAGCAAATGAAAATTTCAGTTTTAAGTTCACTTTGTGCAAGATTGCAAAACCTCATTTTCCTACATTGGCTAAATTTCACAGTCACAGCTGCTTTATTTACTTTAATATGTAGTATCTACCAGGCTTCACCTGGAAGCAGTTGGTGATGATTAGTTTATCTTTTCAACAAGGTGACTCCTAAGGAAGTAAATTGTTATTTCAGTGTGGAAATCATCATCTTCTCACAAGTATTTTCTGTTTGACATGCCATATATCTAGGAACTTAAGTCCTTAAGTCTTATTGGCACTTTTTTTTTTTAATTAAAGACATTGAGCTGTGGAGGGAAAAAAAACCAGGAGACAAAGGTTGTGCAATTAAATGATACTGTGATTTCTCTCCATAGAAGTCTCTTTTCAAAATAAACAAGCAAACACGAAAAGTCTTCCAGTGACAAAGCATTGGTTAGTTCATAATAAATTCAAAATATATTTGCTAAGGAAAGAAATAAGGATTCTTACAGGGCAGCACAGGGCTAGAGCCCAATTTCAAATCACTAGTCAAGTAGAAGTGCCCAGCAATACCTGACAGAATTCATTCTTTAGTGATAAATCTTATGAATCGTTCTCACACGTTGATGGATAACTCACAAGAAAATACTGCTATTTCAGTGCTCCAAAGCCATCCAGCTGGGCATGCTTTTTAGCATATGGAACACTTGTCTTGTTCTGTAATCATTGTTTGTTTGTCCCTCCTTAATATTTGTTGAACTCTGTCATTTTGTTTCTTAAACTAGACAGTAAAATCTTCTGAGTAAGAGTCATGTATTTTTGTGGTTTGTTTTGGTTCTGGGATTTTTTTGTGGGGTTTTTTTTTATATAGTGCAACAGTTTCACAATCTTTTTTGAAGTCTTGTTGTGCAGTGCAAATAAAAATTAATACATGTCATGTACATAATGGAGTCCTGTTAGTTTAAGAATACAACAGCCTTTCATATTAAACTACTGCTTGCAGAGTTCTTCATTGTAGCATTAATCTTGGATGTTAAACTGCAATGCTACAGAGGTCAGGAGTCATTCATGCTTGCAACAGTAGCTCAGAGAGAAATACAATGTTGAATCAAGTCAGGAGCAAATGCAGTTGTAGTAAAACCTACTTTAAACATCTCTCATAAATTTCTGTTTGCAAAGCTACTGTTGGAGACTTAAAACTCTGATAATAAAAAACATTAGCTACTTGTCAACACCACCACGCTCAGTAAACAGGGTATTTCTTAGCGAGTCTCACTGCATGCTTTAGCTGATTATTAATTATAACAATTTAACAATTATTTTAAAATGTAATTTTTAAAACATCAGAATATGTTGAAAGCAATTGCAGTTAATTCTTAAGAGATTTTATCTTTTCTTTTAAAAAAAATATTCTTTTGTGAGTTCTAATTCTTCTATATTTGGCTTTATTTGAGGTTTTCAGAACTTTTTTTTTTTTTTTTACTTTAATAAGCATGTTAATGAGAGCTATTCAGTTGATAGACAGGCCTACACAGATTTTCAAAGACTTTTGAGTAAAGTGTCTCAATAAGAGCACTGAAGAAAACTGAGATAAGAGGGAAGGTCCATGCATAAATAATTGCTCAAAAGACAGGAAATAGGGTGTCTTCTGTAAATCATCTATTCCACAAGGAGAGGAAATCACAGAGATTTTCTGTTCCACACAGATTTATGCTGGGCCACTTACTGGTCAGTGTAATAATAAACATAAAGAGTATGAATAATCACTCAACAAATCTACTTGTGATACTGAGTTGTTCAAATAAGAAAAGAGGAAGGGTTGAAACCAAAGATCTTCCAATACTTAATAGCCAGGCAGTACAAAGAAAGGTGAAGTTCATAAAGTGAAATTCATAAGACATAAAGTCTTAACTTCACATACATGAAGATGATCTCTGAGCTAACCATTACTTCTAGAGATACTGGTGTGATGACAGGTAGTTTTTTGCAGTCAGTGTTACTCATGGTTAAAAAGCACAGCCACTGTTTGAAATTGCTAGGAAAGGAATACAGAGCAACACAAAAACCACATTTGGATCAGGAAAAGATCTGCAAATGATCTGAGACCAGGGAATTACTTAGGATAAGTATCATACATGATTGCCATGTCATTATACTGCTCTTTAGTTGTCAGCTTTTGGCCACTGTTAGAGTCAAGATAACTTTGGTCAGCCTTTACTCTGATGAAGTACAGCATTTTTATAGTCTCAATGTTAAAAATAGAAATATGCCACTATGCATTTATGTGCACTGCTTTTAAAGATTTGATGAGAAAACTGTCATTACTAGTAATATATTCCTGAGGAAAGATAGGAGCTCACAACTGCATCTTAGAACTTGTGCAATACTGCAAAACTAGCATACAGTGCTGGGTAAAAGCTCAATGTATGCAAAAAAGCAAAGGAACTTTGTAAATTGTCTAACCATGGACTGCAATGAAGTGCATCAATCACAGAAGCAGTGGCTAGAATGTGATTCAGCTATTAAGTCTCGGTTCTGACCCTCCTCATGCTCACAGATGTGAAAAGAAACATTCAATATCTTTTCCATAATGACCCTGCACAGACAAGAGCAATCAACATCCAAAAAGTGAGAATGGCAGCCATGTTAACCAGCCATTTCACTGAGCTGTATTTGAAACCTTGGTACAGTGTGGCACTTAGATGAGAGATGTTTAATCTGCTCCAGGATAGTGGTTTGTCAAATTTCATCGCTTATCTGACAAGATTAAAGATTTGCCTGTCTTTACTGAATAGAGTTTGGGTCTTTTTTTTGCAGCAACAAGAAAGATATATTGAACAAATTCCTAAATTTTCTCCCTTCAGCCTAATACAGTTCAAAAGTTAATCAAATGTGAGATACAAAAATGCTATCAGGAAGAGTGATGATGTGTTCCCTGAATCAAACTTCTTATGTATGTGGAACTAACAAATAAAGTAATTCTTTATTGCTGGGAGAAAGATAAATATGAGTTACCTGACCAGGCTTTGCATTCTCACAGACGACTACATCATACTCTCTGGCGAGCTCTGGAGGGTTGTCATTGACATCCAGGATTCTAACACCAACTGGAACATGGCTCACTAGCCCAGGATTGTCTGCAAGATACACAAGTATTCCACAAGAGTGGAAAATATGGTATGAGTCTTAAGTCACTTATATCATACCAATAAAAATGCAAGTTACTGTGGAACTGAAGCAGGAGAAAGATGTTGCAGTTAATCACATACTGTCACACTGTATGCTAAGAAATGATCATTTGTAATGAATGTGAAAGTGTCATAATAGAAGCTTTTTCTTTTTCTCAGTTCTTTAAAGAGTTTAGGAAATAAAATGACAAAATCATAAGAAAATACGAATGCATAGGCACATACAAACCTTTCCCAAGATTGAGTTCAGCTTCCTCACAAAATATTATGTTACTAAGCAAAGTAGTAAATGAGTCTTTTTTTAGCAGTGATATACCAGTAAGAAAACAATGTTTAAGTAACGGTGTCTTAGGCTATGCTCTGTACTTTTGTGAGAGCTCACCCTCAAAAAGCACAGTGTACAGAATACTTTCAATGAGAATACACTTTCCATCATAAAATGGGGAAAACTCCAATTTTTTTTTAATCCATAATTCCCTTGTTCTTACTACAAAGTACTAAGAAAAGTTTATTTTGTTGAAAGAATGATATATTAAAACTTTTTATAATCAGGTAAAATACACCTTCTGAAGTCTGTATAAGGAACAATTAATTAGATAACAAACTTCATTTTACTTTCACCAATTAAATGAACCTATCGGTAAAAGACAGTCAATCTCTCAAATGCAACAAGATGGAAGAATGGGGTCTTACAGATTGACATTTTAAAAGTGCATGTCCCTGCGTCTTCTCATAAGAAGGAAAAAAAAAGAGAAGCATTAGTAGTCTAAACCTCATCTGCCTTGTTTACCTTGATCTGAAATTAATCCACATCACATTTCTGTCAAAAAGGGTCACTCGTAAAATGCCTTAGATTTGTCACAACTTTAGTGGCCTCTGCTCAGAATTCTGAAATACATTGATTAGACACATATTTGGCTTCAAAACCACCAGTAATATAGCCTCTCATGAAAGAACATTTGAGAATCTTGAAGTTTCTTTTTGCAAAGTGAGAGATTCTCTGTTTTCACCTGGCATATTAGTCAAAGAGTCTGGGCTTTAGAAGTTCTCTTCAGATTTTTCACATTCTCTTTTATTTTTGTGTTCATCTGATGATTTTAATCACTTTTGGAACTTAGTCAATTATCCCCATAAAATGGAGAAAGAAAAGAGATTTAAAGAGTCAACAGAACAGGAAGACTTAACTTAGATAACATAGGAACCTTTATTTCCAATTAACTTAGCATTAGAAGTTAGAATATCACACTCAGAAGACATTCATAGACTTGCAAATTCCATTTGCTTGCTTAAATTTTCCTTGACTTAGTATTTTCAGGTTTACCTAAAAACTATGTATATCTTTTGAACAGGTGAACTAAGAGAATAAAGCGGGCTGTCTCAATTGTGTTCCTGCAAGACTGAGACTGAGACTTTCTATTGCTATCTAGAAAACACTTTTAGTGGAAAACTTTGAGGAATGTATAACTGTTAAGAATTTATGAAATCAAGATGAGGAAGAATGACACTTGGCTGTTCGCTAAACAGTTGGGAGAAAGGAACCAGTCATCTGCCTTTACTCTTATTACTGAAGGAAACAATCCAAGAGACCCTTTGCAGTATGAGTACTAACAAAAAGATGTTTGGTCCCTCCCCGGAGGTAGGTAATGAAATTGTGCAGAACAGCACAAGTGGTAGAGATTGAATATTGCTTACTGCTCACTGAAACTTAGTTTGAAAACTCATTTAGGTCAATGTCATCAGACAATCTAATTACAAAAATCTTGTAATTACAATTACAACTACAGAACATGATATCTAGCAATAGATGATCAAGAGATGATCTACAGCTCAAAGGAGGTGTGTTCTTGAGGCTTTGGGAGGCTCTCACACAGTTTGTGAGGTATGTGAACTAGAAAGTGGTATAAATTAAGCGAAGGACACAAAGTAGATAAAGAGAGCACATAAAAACATAGAGAAGAGACATAGTAAAGGCTTAAGATGAATAAATCCATTTGGGATTGGATTAATAAGCTATAGTGAAGGAGTTGCAAAACTTAATACTAGAGAAATCCAAAATAAAGCTATGCCAGAAGGCAAGAAAAGCTGTGATTTTCAGATAACCATAGGATCACTGAAAAATCTGAGTTGAAAAGGACTTCTGGAGGTCACTGGTCCAGTCTCCAGATCTTCAAAGCTGTAAGAGGACATAATACATCTAAGAAGAAGGAAGCAAAAAAGCAGGAAGAGCAGAGGGCACCAGAGATAGAGAACTCAATCTAGTCTGTTTAATTTTGCATTATTTTCACAGAGATTTCATGGAGATTCAAATAGTTTATCTCTGTTTGTTCTGCAGCTGCTTCATAGTACAAAGAATTCATAAATACCTTACTAGTTCAAAAGCGTTCTTAATGCATAAGGGTATTATTAGAATCTTTCTGGAAGCTGTTAGCTCATGGGATCATTGACATTTGCAGGCATATTTCCATATTGACAGCCTACTCACTACAAAATGCTAATAGGGAAAGTATTAACACCACTTATCAAAACAGTTGATCAGATTGTGTGTACTACACAGATGTGACTGCAAGACAATAGCAGTTTATAATGGGGGGAAAGAAGGAGAATGAATTAAGAGTGACGTTATAAACTTTCTTTTTGTTGTTGTTTTATTACAAAAAAATATAAACTCCAATCTTTTTCAGGTGTACAACTCACTTCAAACCACTCTAATAGCTGGTCCCTTTAGTAGTACATTTTTGTTAATTAGACAAATTTCTTGCAGCAGTTTGGCAGTTTTCCAGTTTTAAAATAATCAGCGCTGACATATTTTTCAGGCCTGTGCATTGTAAAACAGCCAGATCCATTCTGTGTCCTATTAGCATTATGCCTCGAGAACAGATTTTTCAAAGTGAATACTCACTGTTTTAAGGGGTAACTGAAGCAGAAACATTGCTCTGATTCACCTGCACTAAGGACTTGCTTACTTATGCTTGAGACTTTTCCCAGAATAAACAGTTCTTCTGCCAGAATACTAAATACCTACAAAGTGAATCAATTTCATTGAGTATCAGCCCCTCCATCAGAAAGTCCTCTGTGAACTTAAAGAAATCCCTATCAACAGTCAGTCTGTAAACTTGAATCTTCCATTACTTTCTGTGGGCCAACTTTAAAACCTATATTTAAGAAGAAAGATTTTTAATACAGACTTCCTTTTCATATTAACAAAATTCCCATGGGCTTTATGAAAATAAATTCTATCTAAATGGCATGCAGAGTAACAGCCCTGATATCAGCAGTCTTTTATGGTTATTTTTTTTCTTTTTGCCTTTTTTTTTTTTTTTTTTTTGCTTTGTTTTGGGGTTTTTTTTGTTGGGTGGGTTGGGTTTTTTTGTTTTTTTTTTTTTTTTTAGTTTGTCTTCTAGTTAAACAGTTACTATTATGAAAGTTGAGTGAATGATTTAACTTTAATAGAGTGAAGGAATTTATTTTTTTTAAATGAATAATTTTGCATATTTTCATGATCTAGAACAAAAATCTTCACCTGTTGTAGGATTAGAATGAGTATCTATGCTTCTGCACCATCAGTAATATATATTGATCGTAATCAGTACAATAACAACTTTTTTTTTTAATTTTAACATCTTCTCAATACCCTATCATGCAAGCCAATCTTTAGGAAGTTCATCTACGTATTCTGGTACTTTTTTTAAAGAGAAGTAGAAATCATCACATCTCTATAATAGTGATTTGTTTTGATAAATTAGAAGTCTAAACATAGATCTATGAAAGACAAAATATAGAAACAGAACTTATATGATGAAAGAATGTAAGTGAGCAGTAATATTCAGAAAAAACTAGGTTTAATTCAAGATGGTGTATATGTGATAAACTAAATTTTCTGACAAGGAGAAAATTATGTAGGAGGTAATAATAAGGGCAATGTTCTATTCTGGTTTTCTAAGGTAGTGGGCACTTTTAAATATTTTTACCTGAAGCTGAGTTTTCACTGATGAACTCAAACCTGAAGGCACTGATCACTTCTCTTGGATTATGCTAGTGGTGGTAGCAGTAGTAGCAACAGGAGAAAGAGTAGGAATAATAGCACTGCAGCAGACTTAAAACATATAGTGCTCTCAAGCTGCCAACAGCATCTGCCTTAATGCAGGCAAAATTCTGCAGCTCGTACACAATGCTAGTGCTCACCTCCCGAGTACATCAAATATAATGGTTCTGTCACCAGAACTGGTACTGATTTCACGCAGCCCTGAACAGGGAAATGTCATGCAATCCCAAAGACTGTTTCTTCTTTGTGGACCCACTTTTGTAGCCAGGAAGAGCCATACCCTGCACCATCTTCTGATGACAACATAGGATTGTTTGTGTCATACCTTTCCTCAAAGAAAGAGAGGAGAAGAAAATCCATCATGCCTAGAAGCCAATGCCTAAACCAAGATAAACAGGGAAATAAGCATTGAACTGGGAATTAAAAGCATCACTTCAGCAGGAACCAGCTGCCTTTTGACAACCATGTTATTTCAGTTTTTTGTAGGCTTTCTTTATTGCATTGATAAGTACATGTAAAACAATGGCAGATTCTGCTACAAGTCATTTTATTGTGATTTTATAGTCCATCAGCAGGCAACTTGCCAAGGCTGAAAATAAACTGCTTATAGTTGGAAAGTTTGGACAGAGTATCAGTATTATGTCTACGTGTCACCATCAAAAGGATATCAGATATCCAATTTGTCACTTTGAGCAAAATAGTCTTAAAACTCAGACCTTACAGTTTTTAATATCTCCTTTAATCTGGTCCACATGTAGGGAGATACTTTTGTGGTGGATTCTGCTTGCTGGAAAGATAAAGTAATTGCTATCAATAGCAAAATTCTTTCTGAAACTCAACTATCAGGCAGAATGCAGGTGAGATCAAAGATGAAGAATGAATGTGATTTTTTTCTTGGTGGGGGAAGGGTTTAAGGTAACTTTTTTATATCTGGTTCTGTAATGTACCTATAATGATAATCATAAATGTAGCAAAACAATACATGACAAAATTACCCTGTACTGATGTTTAAAAAATGAGAGAATTTCATTATTTAAGTGTACTCATTTTACTTCACTGTTCACAAAACATTGGTTTTGAAGAAAAAATTATAGACCAAAAATCACTATGAGTAAATTTTATATTTAGTGCAAGAAAAATTCACTTCAAGAAAAATGAAGACACAAAGCTAGCAACAAACTCACTGGTATTAAACAATCATCCTCCTGTCCACCAGATGCAGATGGTTAGGAGATTGCAGCACTGTAACAGCACTGTAACAACTCTCATCTAGATTACTTTCTTTTAGAGCTTGAATCAGATTCCTTTTTCTAAAAATTAATTACTTGACACAAGACATTACAGTTACTCTCAATTATAGTAAAAGTTTAAAATGAGAAAATAAAATGTCAGCAATTCTTGTTCTTTCCTAATTCTTTCAATGCTGTATGCCAGGAAGATATTACTCCATGGATTTATTTCCTTCAGTCAATGCATATATTATCTTCATGTATTTCAAAATAAACAGAAATTAATTATGCATTTTTGCCTTTTGATTTTACTTTTTGTATTAATAGCAGTGACAGGTTTATTCTGTTTACATCTTCACTCTATCTTCAGTTCTCATTCTCCATATGACAGTCTCATGTGCTATCAGAAGTAACATATATTTTAATTTCCTACCAAAATCTTAAGAATGTCTTCTCTGCTGCAATGCAACCACAGAACATGAAAAAAAAACCTGTCAAATCCTTCTCATTACTTGCTTTTCACTAAAGGCAATATGAGCTGGCAATATCCCTGTGCACCTAAAGCAAAGATACAACTTTGCCTCACTACAATAATGTGCTTTATCTGTTTATTTAATTCAATTACAGGGCTTTCCATATTTATGCAAAATTTCAAGGGGTTTTATACATCACAGCTGCAAATTATTCTCTCTCTGCATCCTGTTTTCCTCTGAATTGTATATCTTTCTATTTCTACCAAAACTTAATGGTGAAAAAACTGCTTATAATTAGAACATGCACTTTAATTCTTACCCTAATTCTTGCAAGCTAACTGTTCAAAACTCTTATTCGTGTGAACTGACCTGCCATTTCACATATTTCAACTCTGAACAGGGTTTTTTGGTTCTCTATGAAAATACCTCTGACAGTTATTTCTCTGTGTAGTTTTTGTAATGACTGTTTTCCTGGGGTCCACAGCATGGGGTATTGTTTTCCCAGGGTACCACAACACAGGGTATTGCATGTTTTGTCAGTGAGATATTGCTCTAACTCAACACTTCAGTATCTTATTCCCTAAAGCCAGTATGAAGAATATGCATGAAGAAGCAAATATAGAAGACATACAAAAAAGATTAATATCTTTGGTATTTTTTATAATAGCTGATTGTGTCTGATAGCCTTGAAGACTTTTGTTTTGTCTGTAAAATTGATGCATAATGATGACTCTTAAGTATTTTGATTTCTAATACACTGTGGTATCAAAACTCTGTACGTGCAGTATCCTTTCACGTGGTCACTTTTTACCGTCTCTTCCTAGCATTTCTTTAAGTCTGGGGGACACACTTAACAGAACCTGTCAGGAATCCTATTATTTCAGTTCTACTGTTCTCCACAGCCTCTCCACAGTTTTACAGATTAGGAAAACTTTATGGACCTTTCAAAGATAAGTTAGTAATTCACTGCTTTCTAGTTGGTCTTTTATGTAAATAGTGGGAAATTATCTGCTTTTCCATTCTCAGCCACTGCAGAGCATTTTGGAGACACACAGGAACACTGCAACTTCGTACCAAAAAGATCAATGAGCTAGTAAAGGCAGAAATCTATTTTACACACTGGTCTACTTAGAAGGTATGTAAGAGAAAAATGCCAAATAGACAGTATCTTCTAATTCTCTGAAATTCTATCTTATCTTGCTTTCAGAAAATCACATTTCTTATTACAACCACAGATACTCTTACTATCTATCTAAATGTCCAGTACTTCATGAATCTCAGTAATCTCCTGATGTTAACATAATCTGAAAGCCGTATCTAGAAGCTGGCTTGCTCTATGCCTACTGAGTACATACTGAACACAGTTCAGTTGTTATAATTAATATCTAAATGGATTTTCCTGACACAGTCTTCTTTGCTATATTTCTAACTACAAATCTCTAGTGAAAGCTATAATCCTCACTTTGATTCTCAAACCAAGACACTCTGATTCCTTCAATAACCAGTGCTTATTTCTCCCTGTAGCTTTTATTCTTTCTTATTGAACACAAAGACTTCAAGGATACTATTATTTGCCCTATTAGAAGCACTGCTTTGAAAACTTTTGAAGTACATGTTTATTTTTCAACTAAAATTGGATTTGGAATTGTGTCCTGAATTTGGCTAGGATAGGATGAGTTTTCACCAGGAGCTGGGAGGGGGCCGCAGCCAGGATAGACAACCAAATGGGTTATTTGATACCATATTGATGTCATGCCCACTGTATAATGGTGGAGGGTAGCCTGGGCTGGGAGTAAGAGTCTTTGGCATCATGTCATCAGTGCAGGTCTAGATGATTGGTGCACTTGCTTTATATATTGTTTCATTACTACTACTGTTATTACTTCTCCTCTTGCATTGTTCTATTAATCTCCTTATCTCAGCCTACAGGGCTTTGCCTTTTTCTCACTATTCTCCTTCCTTTGGTGGTGTTTATCACCTCTGGGAAATGGGTCAGGACTCTCGTGTTGCTGTAGTGGATATAGCTGACCTATGATATATCATTGGTCACAAGGTTAAGCTGGTATGAGTATGTGGCCTTGCCATTTATTAGTAATCTCACCCAAGCTATGGGCAAGACAAGGAAGGAGACTTTCTCAGCTTTTGAGAATTCAAAATTTTGAGAATTTTGAGCAAGCTCTCAGTCTCCTGAATGTGTCCTAGGTCTTCTTTAGGGTTACACAAAATTTTTCCAAATATATTACTGAGAGATCTGCCCCGAGACTGGAGAGTTATGAGTGACAGGGTGTATGGAAGAGTATGGGCAAGTGCCTAGGGCAGTGGTTGCCTCCTATGTTTTGGAATTTCACCCCTGAACAAATGCAGAATCCCAGTATACTAGTGTAGTATTTAGAAAAGGTCTGTTGTCAACCTGGCAGTTCTCAAGAGACACAAATCACTGCAATGTGCTGGGCCCTTGCCTATGCCTACATAGTGCATTTTCAACACTATTCAGTGCCCTCAAGGTGAAGAGAAGATCTTCGGACCTAAAAACAGACTGGCGGAAGAGATGTGCGGAAGGTTCAGCCACCTGCCAGGTGAGCAGATTATCTGATCCAAACTGCACTGGAAAAGGCAGGGCTCCATGACAACTTGGCAGAAGTACATCCATTTATATTTTAGTGCCACCTTTCTCTTACAGGGGCTGTGATTTGGGGTTTTGCTGTTATTGTTGTTTTTGCTTTTGTTATAAACATTACAGTATGCTAGAGAAAAACCTTAATTGAATCACTCATGATTATTTTTACAACCACCTATTTTCTTTGAGAATATATCACTGTTTGTGAGAAATAGTTGTCCTTTTTGTTCCCCACATTCAACACACAGTTCCAAATATCATAAATTACAGAATTGTTGACATTGGAAGGCAACTCAATAGATCAGCGAGTCCAACTCAAAGCTGGCCTAGCTAGTGTACATCACTCTGGGCCATATCCAGGTGGGTTTTTAGCATCTCCAAAAACAGAGACTCCATAACCTCTCTAAGTGACCTTTCCCCATTCCTTTGACCAATTGCACAGTAAAAATAATTTTCTTCTTACATTTAAATGGCATTTTCTGGATTTCAATTTGTATACATTGCCTCAAGACATTTTACTGGATACTCCTCAGATGAGTCTTTCCTCATCTTTGCTAATCTTTACTCATGTTCTTTACTCCTATCAGGTACTTAAAGACACTGATAAGCTCCTTCTGAGCTTTCTCATCTCCAGGCTGAACAGTCCCAGCTCTTTCAGCCTCTTATGATATGACAGACACTCCAGTTCTTAATGATTTCATGCCCCTTTGCTGGACATAGTACAGTTGCTCCATGTTTCTCTTGTAGTGGGGAGCCCAGATCTGGACCCAGAATTCCATATATAGCATCACCAGTGCTGCATAAGGGGGAAGGATCACCCTCCTCCAACTGCTGGCAACAGTCTTCCTCATGCAGTGCAGGATGCAGTTGGTCACCTTTGCCACAATGCCATGTTGCTGGCTCATGGTCAGCTTGCATCCGCCAGAACCTCCACATCATTTTTTGAGAAGCTGTTCTCCATCCAGTTGGCTCTGCATGTGTACTGGTGCATGGGATTATTCCTCTCCAGGAGATGGACTCTATATTTTCTGTTATTGAACTTCACAAGGTTCCTGTTCACCCATTTCTCCAGACTGTTGAGATCCCTCTAGATGGCAGCATGACCCTCTGGTGTGTCAGCCATTACTTCAGCTTTGTGTCATTTGCAAACTGGCTGAGAGTGCACTCTGAGCCAACAACTAGGTCATTAATGAAGCATTAAACAGTATTGCGTTGAGTATCAGACCCTGGGGATACTCTGCTAGTGACTGGTCTCCATCTGCTCTTTGGGCTGCTGATCATGACCCTTTGAGTCTGCCATTTCAGAAAATTTTTGACTCATCTCACCATTCATTTATGTAGCTCATACTTTCATGTGTCTTGTTCTTACATGAGTTTCTCTCAATCTTCCTTAATCTTTAATAGCTATGGAGGTTATTTGGGAATCTGAATCACTTCCTATCATTGTGTGCTATCACTACAAAGAATTCTAATTGATAGATCCTACACCTGTCCTTAAGATAGCTCAGTCTTAACTTCTTCCACTTCCAAAGGATCATTCACTATGACTGCATTTCTTCTCTCTAAATGAGTCTTTCATGTTATAAAATTTTGTACACTTGATCTGTATTTTCCTATTTCTATTACTCTTGTCAAAGACTTGGTTAAAAGCCCTTAAGAGAATCAAGCAAATTCTCTGTCCTCTTTCAAATACTCTTCTATAAACCTTTTCAAAGATTCTAACTAGCTAATGAAATGTGAACAATTCTATGTGGAACTGTATTTTAAAATCCTATTACCTTCAATTTTTTAGTCCTTCCCCCTGCCTAAACATAGTCTGGAGATTCTTAAATATTAGTATTATTTTATCATCTTTCTTATTCCCTAATACCATGAGGAGTTTTCAGAATGTACTAGTACTGAAACAACCAAAGCAATAGCTTCAGCGCTGTGCCCTGGCCATCAAAATCCCACTCTTCCTCATTGTATGCTGTTGTTAAAGAACATCACACATTCAAGAAAAAAAATAATTGTTCCATTCATTCTCGTGGCAATGAACCCTGGTGTGCTTTAGGAAGTGATGAAGAAACAGAAAAAAACACATCAACATTACTCCCCCAGAGGAAAGTAACTTCCACTGATTTCAGAGGGGATGTTTGATCAGTGTAGACTGTACAAGACATACTGAGACTGAAAGTGATAGTAAATGTCTTATGAAAGGGCCAGAAACAATAAAACTGAACCATGAGGATAGCATACACTTGAGGGTAGAAATATGATGTTGATTATAAATTACTGTTGCATAAAAAAAGCATGGTTACAAATAGCTGCTAAAAGGATAATTAGTAGAAATTGAATTCAGTCAGTGAAGCGTAGTGTAAAGTCAAGGGAGAAAAACACTTCAAGAAACTGAATATAACCATAACATTATTTCTGCAGAGCACCTCTTATTCTTAAGGCAGCAAAATCTTTCAGGGCCTTGCAGGTTCTGCTGTGCTCCTGGCTAAGCAGATAGTGTCAGAAGCTACAAATGCCTTCACATCAGATGAACGTGAAGACTGCCACTCTCATAGCTAAATAACACTTTGGTCATAGCCTTCCACCTATTTTTCAGCTTTAGGCTTAGTTCTGCAGTTCCTTATGCACAGACTAGAAAGTGAATGCCGTAAAAGGCTGTAGATATCGGATAGATAGCACTTGAGAGTTTTGGCCTTGATCCTCTATACACAACATATGTTCCTTCTTCCATCGTAGATTCAATTACTGATTTCACAGTGGATTTGAAAGAGTACAGCAGTGTTTTAATTTTCAAATTACTATAGGCAATGGTCAAAGAAGACACAAGGAAAGGCTGCCTGTTGTTGAGGCTGCCTGTCAATCTGCCTGCCATTCATCTCTTCTTCACTGCCGTCTCTTTCTTTTTTCATAACTAAATCATTTTTCAAGCTGACACTATATATTTACTTTCTTTCCAACTCTAAAATTTACAGTAAGAAAGGCAATGCAAGGGAGGGAAAAAAATGTCCGTTTTCCAATAATATGTTGCACATGGAATGGAGAATTCTAAGCAGATTGTCTTAAAAAAAAAAAGTCTCGTTTCATCCTCATTATTTATTTTGTTCTCCTTTAGTTATAAACATAATCCTTCTCCATCCTCCATAATATTCTCTCACCACGGTATGTGTACTACTGCTTATTTCACTATGTGAAATAAATAATGTGTAGGAAGCTAAATTTAAGTTTAATGCTATTGAGATTTATTCCCGCAAAATAATTACATTTGGATGGCTTCCCAAAAAGACTAGTGACTATTCCTTTTTTCATTATGTCCCAATGTGGCTTTTAAATCTTAATTCCAATTAACACTTAGTATGCACCTGCTTATGATTAGAATTAAAATTTTATTTCATTTCATGCTGCACTGAAATAACACATTATATAAGAAGATGCTGTCAGCACACTGAAGTGTCACTGGTTATCTTTTTTAAAAGACCATAAAACTCTAGATTTTACTATTTACAATAGAAATTTACTTAGTTTAAAATGTCAATTTAGTTGCAAAAGTTGGTACAATAGTAAGAAACAATTTGTTGCCCTTTTGGAGATGAAACAGGTGAAAGCAGAGGGGATTCAATTGTGTTGGTGACACCTGTTGCAGGTAAAACCTGTATTGTGTCATTGGCAATGACAGAATGCATCAAAAGAAAAAAAAGGTAAAAAAAAGGAAAAAGGAAAAAGGAAAGGAATATACGTAAAAGTGGTTCACAGTTTTTAATCAAAATTACTGGTACTGAAAGACGGTATCACGAAGAGTACTTAGCACGACTGCATCTATTGATCCAGGTTGGGATTTATTTTTTTCATTTGGTTTGTTGATTTTTTTTTTAACTTTAAAACTTTGTGCCAAAATAAAGTCCCTAGAGTTAAAAGATTAACCAAAACATTCTTTAAGCTGTCCTTGCCTCATGCACAAATATTTATTTGGGACTACTCAGTGAGATATTTCTTGACTGTTGCAGGGCTTATCTGAGGCAATGGAAATTCATCAGACTTTGAGGCCTTTCAAACACACAGGCAAGTATTTATTCTATCTTTACTTGATAATTTGCCTATTAAAAAGCCAGAGGTATACCCTGATAATCAGCAACTACTAGGCACCTGTCAGACAGAAATTAATATTGGCATATTTAACATATAATTCACTAAGATAGGCTAATAGCAGATACAAGAACTAAGGGTAAATTTCCCAGACTTTACTATAGAGTGTTGTCTTCTAAGATATATGAAATATGAAACACAAATGGAATGAGCTGTTGATTTTAGGATAGTGAATGCTTGAAAATGTTCCCGGATAAACTGACAACTTTCTATCACATACATAAAAGCGTGGTAAATTTACATACGTGAAATTACATAGGTGTGTGGGGTTTTGCTTATTTGTTCTATAGAATCAGGGAATTTACACACACGGAGAAAACTCTCCTTTATCCAAACTGGGTAAAACCCCAATGGTGTTAAAAAGAACATAACATCTCAATACAGTGCTTCTTAAAAAATATATTATTTTTCTTCCTTTTTTTTTTTCAATACTATGTGCAAAGTATATTATTTACCTATCTCAGAAGCAGCCACTGTGATGTTGTACCAAGCTGTCTCCTCTCTGTCAAAGATCTTGGAAGTCTTAATGGTCCCAGTACTAGCATCAATGGTGAAATACCTGTCTTCTTCTGTGTTATGATCAATGAAATACCTATGGAGAAATAAAATAATAAATATATACTCACTGCAGTATGTATAATGCAAAGTAACAGAAAGCTACATAAGAATATTACCTTCAAGCTTTTAAAATTATAGATATTTTTAAAAACACCCTAAAAAAATTCTGTATTAAGAAGACACCCAAAATAACACCTTATAGAAAATAAAACCTATGCTATGTTTCTTTTGATACATACCAAGTTTTCCACTCTGAGTCACAAAGACATATATTTCTAACAGGTGATATTTTACACAGAAGTATACAATCCTGTCACAGGTAAGATACACATACATTTTAACTGAAAAAATCATAAAATGAAAACACAGAAATCAGGAAGATATTAAGATATTATTCATCTGCTTCTTTGCTTGTCCGTCTGAACCAATGTGCTTAGTGCCAGTACCTGTTTTGAAGCATGTCTTTCTGACATGAAGCTGATGACATGATGACATAAGCCATTTTGAACATAACCATTACAGAGACTAGTAGAAGAAACAGCTTATTCCCAGAGCTGCAATTGACACCAGCCTAGAAGCAGAACTAAGCAGCCCTGCTTAACTCTCTTGGCTTCTGGGCACTTTGCCTAGCAGAGAAAGTAAAAGCCTTGAAGTGGGTAATGGAAGCAGAGGGAGGGAGCACAAAAGAGATTGACAAGACACTTTTTCTCAAAGCAGGAATCACAACAGCTTTTAACAAATGAAGCAATTACAGACCCCTATCAAGCCATCTAACTGAACCTGATGAAAAAAATAAGGAAAAATATTCTAAGTCCTTTATATACCATAACTGTTTTTCCTGATATTTTGTCAGCCCTGCTGTGATTCCGTGATATATTTAATATGTGGAAGGTATATATAGGTCAAAATGATATATTTATCCCATCCAATTGCTCTTCTACATCACCAAAAGTGTAATTGCCAGCTAATAAAAAGAATGGTGCACATAAAAGCTGCCAAGCTTAAGAAAGTTAAAAATAACTTTAGTTTTATTTATCTCACAATGTACTTACTTAGACTGTTTGTGGAAAGGAAAAACAAACAAGCAAATAAGCATTTCATTGAATGATATATTAAAATAAGATATGATGTGACAAAGCAAAAGAAATAAAGCACTAGAGGGGGCAGCAATTTCAGTGAGTCACCTAAACTAGTCAAAGGATAGGACACTCAGTGGTAAAGCCATCAAGGACTTGATGATGTAGGTTATAGATCTTCCTTGTTGGAAAGAACCTGAACCCACCTCTCCCACCCATATGGGAAGTTTTTCACATCTGCCTTACAATATGCCATTTTGGCTTGTGGCACTCATGATTTTCCTTTCATGCTTCCAGTATTTTCAGCAGTTAAACTGTAGGTCAGACACTAGAAATCAAAGCAGAAAAACTAGGCTAGAAAATAATTCCTTCTTGCCTGTTCACCATGTCAAAAGAAAAGATGGAGAAGACTGAAATAGCTCCCATATTACTGTGGAATCTGTTGAAAAGACAGCTGACCTGAGTTCCCACCCATTTTCTGTTTCTCTGGAATAAGGATTTAACTGTGTCCTGGTTTGAGTTAGAATAGAACTAATTGGGTTCAATGATTTTATTTTTTGTCTAAGTCTTTTCTAACTGGTCTTTCTCAATTTAACAGCATATTGTTGCAGAGTCTGCTTCTAGCAGTGATAACGTCCAATGCTTATAGTTTCAACCAAAGACTTGTGTGCACAAAAAGCTCTTGCTTATACTTGTTCCTGTGCAGACCAAGGCCACTGCTAGATCTTGTGTGCCATGCTGGGGTGCAGAAAGTAAAAGGCTGCACCGGTGGGGAGGAGTGGACATGACAAGTGACCCTAAACTGACCAACGAGGTATTCCAGCCCATATACGTCATATTCAGTATAAAGCTGAGGGATCACAGAGGTCAAGATCTCTTCTTCAATGGCTGGCATCTGAGGAGGACTCTGTCTGTTCTGCCTTTGATCTTGATCCATGTGTTCCTGGATCCAGTTCCAGAATCCAGCTCCTGAATCTGGTTCCCATCTGCTGCTGACTCCAGTCTGGGATTACTCCAGTGCCTGCTCCACAGCAGCAGTGGTGATGGTGATGTAATTGCCATCAGGGGGGTTGTGTTCAATATTGGGTTTGTATATATTTGCATATATTTCAGTTTATGATTATTATTATTATTTTAATTGAAGCTGTTTCACTTTTCCAATCCATATGTCTCTCTCCCTTATTCCCTTTCTCTTCCACTTTGAGAAGGGAGAGGGGTTAATAGCATCCTTAAAATGGCAGTGTAGGAAACCAGAGCTGTGACGAATAGTTTGAACAACTAATATTATGGCAGAAATAATGAACATTTTGTTGTGTTGGGCAAGATGGGCAGTGTACATATACACAAACGTCTTTTACATTATGAACTGGGATACTGACAGGGGAAGCATAGGAAGCATAATTGTTCCTTAATTTTCTTGGAGACCTTAGCAGAACCCTTTACCGATAGAGCTTACAATCATGTATGCAATGATAAAAGTTAATTCCCTCTCTCCAAATACAGCCTTGTTTTTCCTTGCTTTTGGCTCTCTACATTTGCTAAAAAATTATAACATGCTTCACTGATCTGTTCTTATGGAACATGTACTGCAAATCCAAAACTATTTATAATACAAGAGTCTTGTCCCTGCAAATATTTATTACTCTGGACATTGTTTACTTACTATCAACATCAAGCACAGTGACTACTCTGAGAGTCAGTATTGTGCTGACCACAGAACCATAAAAATAGGGCTATTTAGTATTTGTAGACAGCAGCTTAAAAATAGATAGTATTTCAATTTGGGCTTAAGTGAGAAAAAATTTTAAAGCAATAAGAATACTCAGATGCTTTTGTGTGTGACTTATAACAAATCATTACCTCTCCCCTTGAGTAAAGTACAAAAGTAAAATCAACAAATACCTGTTTGAAATATGAAGCTTGTGTAGAAAACCTGAGATTTGATTGTTATGAATTATGACTACCTAACGATTTTCATAGACATAGTATTTTTATAGTATTTTTTAATAAGTACACTTATAAAAAGTATCAAAGTACATATTACATATATAGCAATTTAAATATGAACATGTTTTTCTCAAACAGTTATTTATATGTATTTTACAGAAGCTCAAAGCTCTCATCTTAAAGGATGCTGTATTGGAGGAGTAATTTCAATTGTATTTTCGTGTTATTAATGGAAATACAGTGATCTTGAGGATACTTATTGCACTAACACTTCCAGTGCTACTAGAATAATGAAAAATGTTTCTAATTTACCTGCAGTAGCACTTCCCCTTCATTTGCTAACTTCTGCGTACAGTTACAGACATACTGAAACATTCACATCTTGATAGAATTTTTCTTGAATAAATAGAAGAGTGGCCCTTACATATTCCAACAGGGTAGAAAAAGTAGGAAAGCTAGTCTAAAGCACTGCTTCCAAGTGCTCTAAAAATATTTTGTGAAAGAAGCTCCCTTGGTAGAGCCACTCATTTTTGTCACATGTGAGAGGACATTTAGAACAAGTTTCACTGTATTTACAAAGTGCTTAACATTTCAGGCCTTTATAGGTATTAGTCACTGATTTATCCACACATTGAAAATAGAGACAAGGAATGTCCATAAATATAGCATACTCCGGAGCCAGTGATGCTTTACTTAGGCTTCTGAATTTATTTCATCTAGTTAAAAATTCACTTTCAGCTAGATAATAGTAGCAACAAAGGTAGTCATACCTTCCCTTGCCTCCATTTCTACTGAGCTGCTTTTCAATGCTTTTGCTAGACCTCAAAAAGCTATAGTGCAAGTTTTGAATCTTAAAGAGTTACTTCAAAAGTGAATTTTCACCTTAATTCAGTTGTTTGTTTCTTCTTACTTAGAATGAATTGATTTAAAACAGAATTTAGAGTATTCATTGCAGATATTTTATAGACATATACTCATGACAATCCAGTGTGAATTAGCATACTTCTAGCCATTAAATCAGCACATCTGAGTTGCATGGCACATGTTAATAAAGAGACTTAATAAGACTGTCTTACGTCTAAACCAGCAATAGAAAGCAATCTTAAAGAAACTGCATTAAAAAGCATCATGAATATAGAAAAGCTGTTAGTCACACTATCTAAAGAGAATCTGAAGGAAATGAAATACCAACTCAGTCCTGCTAGCACTGGGAAATGCAACATGTGCCACCTTTTTATTAGGCAGAGTCACTCAATAGAAGGCCATTCCCAGCTTCCATCCATGTCCTTATTCCTGCTTCTGACCAAAGCAAGCCCCTGGCACCTGTGACTTCATTTCTCACTTCCTGTCTTTTAGTGAAGCAGTGGTTCAGTGGTGACAAGTATTCCTGCCATTTTTATTGAAACTTAAGAGCATTTGCATCAATTAGGAAATACAGAGAAATGTAAACGCATGATGGTCTTTAGCAGAAGCGTTCTCTAGACAGAATCAGTTGGCAGTATTAAAGTAGTCATGTTGTAGTAATACAGAGACAGGAATTTAGGAAAATTAATGTTTTCCAAGCTTTTTTGGATGGTTTCTAAAGCTAAAACCCATAAGCATTTTGAGAATCTCTCTAAATTATTCACTCTTAAGACAAATTTAACATCAGTTTGTCACTTGAGAGAGAAGTGGCATAGTCTGTTACTATTCCAGTGTCTCTTCAGCTATTGTGTTTTAAGGGAGAGTCTTAAATTTGAAGTTTTTAATAGTTTTGAGTTTTTAACTTTTCTTTTTTTTTGGTCTTTAATCAAGTCTTTAGCTTATACTTTTGTTATGCTATTTTCATTTATTACCCTATTTACCAACTGCAAATAAGAACTATGTTATAAATTCTCACCCTGGCTATAAACCTGCTATTGTTAATGAACTTCCAAAGCCACATTTCAGTCAGATCTGGATTCACAGGTCACAGTACTTCTTTGGACTTTTTTTTTTTTTTACGGAGACATAGGTAAATAGCCAGTTCTCTAATAACAAGTGAAAAAAAAAATCATGGGAAGAGGATAGATCCTCTGTCAAAGTAATTCCACCATCTAAAAACTTGTAAATTAGAAATCAAATGCCATTGTAAGGAAACCTGTTTAGTTAAAAATTTAAGCACATAAACTTTCTCAGAAAGAGATACTGAGACTTAAGTATAGAGACTTTTTTTTTCTTAAAAAAAAAAGTGTAAAACACAACTGCACAAGGTGAGGGAGGCATACCAGGATGAACAGTGATCAGCTGCAGCTCTCTGTGTTTGGCCAGCTGGAGTGCAACAAGAAATGGGACATAACTCTGGTGCATGCATCTTCTCTCCCTCCTGACACCAGAACTTCTCATGAGCCTGGGAAACAGCAGCAATGAAGCCACATGAGGCAGTGGGGAGACATTCTCTTGCCATCACTGTAACCTGTCTTGCACTCCACTACCTCCCTTCAGGGCCAATCTATTTCCTGGTAGTTCAAACAAACTTTGCCAGGAGAGAAAAGCAACTATGAAGTGTGAGTCAGAAGATGGCTTCCAATATAGCAGGTAACCATTTTTCTACCTGCAGCATGTCTGGTAGATGAAGGAGATGGTAGATGTTCCAGAGCTCCTCTGCAGAAGACTACTACTGAGAACTACAGCCTTCAAATGTGCTTTCCACTTGTGGAAATTAAATACATTTGAAGAGAGCTTGGATAAGGTAATCTCTCTGTTTATCATTCCTTTGCCTTTTCTTCTTAGCTTAACTCTGAGAAAAATACTGTTTCTCTCAGAGCATTTGCAGGAGCTCTATGCTATCCCCATTGAGTTAACTCTGGTACTGGCTGCCAGCTGACATTATCAGCTGATGAATAGTACCTTCTTGTTTCCTGTACCAGACTCCCAGTTTCCTTCTCACATGGAAATCTCAGCTTAGCAGAAGTAGCAGCATTCTCTCTCCTTGTCCTGGAGATGTGAGGTGGTGAATCCTGGGAGGCACGAGGGAGTTGCAAGCAGTGAATCACTGCCTTCCAACAAACCCTCTGAGAGGCAGCTACTACTGGTTTGCGCTTCATGCAGCAGTTGGGTTCCTGCTCCTGTTCTCATTCCCATCCCCTATGCATTGCTAGCACACTGCTCACTTTGGACACTGGAAAATGGGAATACTGTTCATTTGAGAGAAATGAGCCATTTCTGTACACCCATTTTTTCTAGCTGACAAATCTGTCTGCATGTGTTAATCACTGATCATCTTTTCTAGCTAATTCTGCCAGTAAATGTAGGCTAAGAACAGCTCACACCCTTGGAGACATAATTCAGAAGTCAAAGCAAGATAAAGGTTTGTCTTCTTTTCCTGACTTTATGAATCTCTGCAGAGGATTACAATTGTCCAAATGCATTTCATGTATATGTGTTGATGACAGAACCGTTATATCAAACTTCCTTTTTATTCAGAGAGATTAACATTCGATTCCAATGCTGCTAAGAAATAAAGTGCCACCAGTGTTACATGAAAACCACTTTCTTTTTTTTTTTTTCCGAAAAGGTTTACCAGCTAAAGAATGGTTTTTGGCCACCATCCTGAGCTGGATGCTTCCTAGTCAGAACAGCTGTCAGAACAGCTTACCAGTTCCTTCACTGAGAGATGGACATATTTGTTAGTGGGAGGTCTGGGACACTTAGCTTGGCAAGAATCAAAAATAATTTGAGGCCTCAGGGAAAAATATCAGCAACAGATCTCCCACCTCAACACTATAAAGAAATGTTTTAAAATGGTTCCTCCCTGTGAAGACAGACAGAGAATATGAGAAGAAATTGGAGAAAAATTCCCTTCTGTCTCCAGCCATTCAAAATAGGCTGTTCTTTTTCTGTTTTGTTTTACTGACTGTCTTAAAGAAGAATAATACTAGAGGAATACAGAGAGCAAACAAATGAAGGAGGTGAGATGGAGGACAAGGACATGGCTCCTCCCTCCTAACTAACTGAGAGCCATTCACAGACACTGGGCAGGTACTAGTATGTCTCTGTAAGTATTGACCACAGGGTCATGCCTTGAGGGTCTAAGCAGAGTGGAGGACAGATGTCTGCCTTCGCCTCCACAAACACAGTGTTGGCAGGATTTAGGGGGATGTTCACCCATTGGGCATGTGAGGGAGGGATGGTCACTCTAATGATGGCACTGATCTCAGCAGGCAGCCCTAATTACAGCTAATAAAGCATCCTGTGCACAGGATAGCAGAAAATAAACTAACTTTATTCCACTTACATGACATTCAAAGAGCAAGTAATACAAAAGAATACAACTAGGTGAAGAAGTTTTTATATTTTCCAGCAGACAATCAATCTTACTCCCTCTCCTTACTGCCAGTAGAGGGGAGCAACATGAAAACCAATACTGATCTCAGAGAAAAAAAAAATATTTAAAATGCAATTTTCATTTTCAGCTCCCCAACCCGATGCCCTCACACAGCTCTCTCCTGAGCCTCTCTTCAGTTACTATGCTGATAATGTGTGACCAAAATTTGAGCAACTGAGTTTAAATCAAACTTCAGGTTTTATTCTACTTCTAGTAAATATAAAGTTTATATCAGAAAAATAGTCTATAACCAGAATCCTCTGCAACAATTTATGTCTTTAAAGGTCTTAGAAATAATAATAATAATAATAATAATAATAATAATATGAATGCATGAAACTCCATGGGTATGTTCTTTCATCCACATATGAGCATATCTTAAAATACCATTTACTGAAATTTAACATGATTTTCTAAAGGCTGATGCCAGAAAGTATTGAACTTAGGAACTATGATTCTATGATTATGTTTATCTTTTACTACCAATGCAGCAAAAGTTAAAATAAGTATCTCTATCAGATGTAGGAACTGAAGAACAATTTCCTATACCACATTAATTGTTACAGTCCTCTGTACTTGTCATTCATTATTTTTTCAGTATTGTATCTGAAAGAAAGGAAAAGAAGACTATCAATTTAAATCAAACTAGAGTAAGGCAACCCTGAATTCATTATAGCTTCTAGAAATGGTGTTGGAAAGCACATTTTTGTACTCGGTATATATATGTATCATAACCATTATGATACATCATCCATTATAAGGCAATGACATAAGACAATTAGAAAAATGAGAAGCTGGAATCAGGGCTGAGATGTAATTTACTCTTCACTAATTTAGAAGAAAATTAACAGTCTGCAAAAAAAAAAAAGACAAAGAAAAAGAAATAAAGTATTTCTCAACAAATCTTACCAGGGTACAGTGTTAATAAAGACCTACAGTTCTTCACAGGACTGTAACAAGCTAGGATCAAGTTAATATGAAGAACTTGCCCAAGTATTGCAATTATTTGCACTACTATTCTGGTTATAAGAGCATCGCTCCTGCCACCAAAATAAACTGTTAATTGGGCAGTCAACAAATCCCAGCGCTGTATCTCTTTTATCAGCTGGACAGCAAAGTGCTACGGTTCAACTGCTTGTGCCTAATGCTTTATCAATCTCACACACAGCAATGAGCATCCTCATAAAATGGAAAGGACACACAAATGGATTAGGAAAGAATGTTAAGCAAATCACTGCTCTGTAGTTTGTCCTTTAGACTCACAGCATTTGGAGATGGATCTGAGCCATTCAGCTGAGGAACCTTCACTCCACTACTCCATTGCTCCACATATATTAGCTGTGCAAGTCCTATCTGTAGCTATATTCCCTGGAGACTGTGCTTTCTGAGAAAGTTACATTGAATCTTCATGGTTTTATTTTTATAATCACTATTTTTACTTTGAATGAGCTAAGAACTGTGTGGAAATGAAGGAGAGATACGATCTCATTACCCTCAGACTATCTTTCAAACTCATCAGAGTTTCAGATGAATGGTGTCAGTGTTCCTTTGAAGCCAGCAAAGGAGGACATAAGCTCACTGTGTGCACGCTTCTGAGAAAAACAGCCTCCTTTGAACTGCTCCTTTACGCGCCACTGTGAGCAGAGTGTGTGGCAGGACCTTACTCCCAGTGCAGCAGCAGCTCAGCCTGGCTGGCCCAACTCACTTCACAGAATCACAGAATATTAGGAGTTGGAAGGGATCTCCAAAGATCACAGAATGTTAGGGATTGGAAGGGACCTTGAAAGATCATCTAGTCAAATCCACCTGCTGGAGCAGGACCACCTAGAGCTGGTCACACAGGAACATGTTCAGGTGGGTTTTGAATGCCTCCAGAAAAGGAGACCCCACAACCTCTCTGGGCAGCCTGTTCCAGTGTTCTGTTACCCTCACCATGAATACGTTTTTTCTCGTATTTATGTGGAACCTCCTTCTTCCAGCTTGCACCTGATGCCCCTTGTCCTATCATTGGACATCACTGAGAAGAGCCTAGCTCCATCCTCCTGACATTCACCCTTTACATATTTATAAACATTAATAAGGTCACCTGTCAGTCTCCTCTTCTACAAGCTCAAGAGACCCAGCTCCCTCAGCCTTTCCTCATAAGGGAGATGCTCCACTCCCTTAATCATCTTTGTGGCTCTGTGCTG